>KL255220.1:0-17457 GCA_000699545.1 Podiceps cristatus
GGTTCGGGTCTGGGCGTGGGCGGGGGGTGCGGAGGGAGGCTGTTCCTCCTGCTGAGGCCCGAGCCCCTAAGGAGGGATTTGCCCACAGCCTTGTAGAAGCTAGGCCAGGAGTTGAAATAAGTCCCCCTTTTCCTCTATCGAAGGGCAGAGAGATCTTGAAAGACAGTGCCTTCTCTGAGGGGGCGGTTTCTTGGTTCCTGCAGCTGCGTCTGAAAGGACGGTGCATTATAATAGTGCAGGTCTGGCTTTGAAGGCTTAAGGGCTCAGTGAGTGAGCAGAGGCCTGAGCAAAAATTGTGAGCTTCTGAGGTCTGTTAATGTATATGAGTATAAGCAATTCTGAAACTTTTTTCCTAGGTACTGAGAGCCTGTTAGAAAAATCTCATTCCTGAAATATTATACCAGTGAGTCTTTATAGTCTGAAATCATATTAGCTTTCTTAAGATATAGATATGTAGTTCACACTGTATACTGAATAGTCATGCTTAAGCAAGTAAACTAAAGGACTCCAGCTCATCACAAGGAGGAGAAGGACAGACTCCCTTGAAATAGGACCTTTGCTTCTCTGAATCTTAAAGCTGCCCACAAAGGATACCCCCAGACAACCAAGATAGCACCAGCATCCTCGCTCCTCTAACACCTCTGTGAAACCTATTGCCTGGCATTATAGATCAGTAACTATAGCAAGACTGACTCCAGGGATGTCTAAACTGATATAGAGGCAGGTGGATGATGACACAATAGAAATACAGTTTCTTTGCAAATGGTAGTGTGTGGGTGTTAAGTGTTGATTAGTCAAATCACGTTGTAGCCGAACGCTTGAAAGGTGTAAGAACCATGTGTAAAACCACATTCTGGGTGCCCCAGTTTGAATGGGACACCTCATGTGCATGTACTCTTGTAATTCTATACTGTGGGTCCTAGCCCCTCTCCTGGGTCAGCATGGGACAGTTGTGACTTTCTGTAGCAAGCCCTTGGATAAACAGGCAAATACAAAATTTCTCTGTCTTGTTAAAGTAACCAAGTGGTTGCAGAGGTGGCTACTTCAGTGAGAAACGTGCAGCTCCCCGAATATGCAAAGGCAGGAGTTTGACTGTTTCTGGTACTGCTGCTCTTCAGAGCTCTTTGGGTGGCTGTGGATTTGAGAAGCAATAGAAATGTGATAAATGTCATCAGAGATGCTTCTTAGAAAAGCATATTCTCTGGCTGACAAAATGGTGCACCAGAAATGTTTGTGTCCATCTTTAGTATAACTAAACCCTAAAAGCCTGCACTATGTATTAATATTCTTACATTTTGCATGTTAGGGTAAGAATACTATTCTGGAATATGCTGCTGAAAAAGGTATCATTATTTACTGAGCAGATAGTAAGAGAAGAGCTGCACTAGAACGGTGTATGTATGTAAAAGACAGCAGAAGCTTAATGTATGAAAATTATTATTAGCAGGTATCACTGTGGGTACCTTGTGATTCTAGTTTCCTGTAAATGGCAAATTTTTAACTTTATATATGTTTTCCTTTTAACTTTATATAGTAACAGGTTTTGCATAGAACATTTTAGTTGTGTGTTCTATTAATTAAATTATATTTAGCCTATTTACAGTTGGCTCCTGTCCACATGTCACCAGTACTGTAATATGGCTATGGGAATAGGTTTTCTGTTCTGACTTTTCACTAGCTACTTTGCTGGAATATGGGACATCTAGCCTATCAATATGATTTGGGGACACCAGCACCAAAATCCCAAAGCAAGATGCACTCAAGCATTTGGCCAGTGAAGTCCTGGAATGGAGTCTTTGGCTCTGAATTAGACATGTTCCTTACCCAATAAGTTAAGATAGTTAAATACTTAACGTGAGGTTTTGCAGCAGCCAAACTGCTAAAAAGGATCATGTCTTAAAATATCTGATTGGAAGTTTTAAAGGTATAGTTGAATCTTAAGTTTGTTTCTTCTCTGAAGTTTAAGCATTCAACTTCTGACAACAGAGAGGTGTCTGTTTTGGTTTCACAGGCTGAAACCTCTGCTTTGAGTTTGCACCTAGAGTGCACTTTCAAAAAAAAAATAGTGGAGGCTAATAATATATTTCCTTTGAAATACAGAGAGGGGAAAAAAGGAAAACTGCAGGCTTTTATTCAACGGTCTAGCTTTTTGAGGACTTGTTTGTGATAAGGCTGTTTTCCTCTGGCTGAAGATTTTTACATGGGTATTTCACATTTACAAGTTAAACACCCTAATCTTCAAATACTTTAGCAAGGTGTTTGATGAAACTCTACCGGAAAGTGAAGTTTGGGTCCTCATCAGGTTCCCCACATTCTGATTGACAAAAGGGGGGATGCTGCTTACCCCTTTTCCAGACTCCTCCCCTTTAAATTTTTTTTTTTTAGTGACAGGGATGGTTGCTGTTTGTGGAGTGTGATCCTACAGATGTGTGCTAGGCATGTTCTGGGTTTGCCTACAAGCAGGAATTTAGATAGAGTGCCTACACATAGCTAGGTAGTTGTCAAGCTGGTCAAAACTTGAAATCTTTGAAGAATTTAAAAATGTAAGAGCTTTTGAATTCTTGGGTTTTGAGGATCACACCTTTAAATTTAAGCTACTGAAATTTTGTTTTGCTTCCCACTTCAGAGGATTTGTTACTGACCTTCCCAGAATTCCACCAGAATTCTTTACTGGGACAGGACCTGGAATCCATATCTTCCAGTAACTGGATCAGTTTCTCTAATGTTTGGTCTGAAGTAATTTACTTGCTTTATGTGGAAAATAAAGTTAATTTCTATTTGCAAATTAGCTGCGTGCGTTATAAAACAAATCTGTTTATCTTGTGTTGCTTTTTCAGTACATGTTCTCATACATAAAGTGTTGACTTCGGGGTTTTGTGTTTTTTGTTTTTTGTTTTTCTTTTTCCTTCTAAGGTTTGGTAGTCAACTGGTCAGGTCAAGGATTGCAAAAACTGGGTCCAACCTTACCCTGTGATGCTGATACTCATACTTTGATTCTGGACAAAAACCAGATAATTAAATTGGAACACTTGGAGAAATGCAGGAATCTGATGCAGGTTGGTGTGACTTGACTTGTATTCGCTATGAAGTAATGGTACTGTGATGCTAGTAAAAATGTTTCTGCTTTAAGGCCATATTATGTAATTGAAATAAGTTAGTTGTTACTGTCTTCATAGGAAAATAAATGATAGCTAACTAAAATAGAATGCTTTGTTTTCAGTGTAGCTCTATGATTGATAGTGGGGGAGGCTGTTTTGCTAGTTACCTAGGTAACTAAAAATGAACTAAATAAATCCTAAGGGGGGGGATCATAAGAACACTTAGAAAAGTCACTGATAACCCACATTTTTATACTTCTTAGCTTTTGAATACCTGAGCTTTGTAACCTTAAAAATAACTTTGTTTTATCTTTGCTCTGTGTAGTTGTAAATATGCAGATGTACATGCAGAACTCTCGTTTCCATTTGGGTTTCATAACTCTTCACAAAGGAAGGGGATTAGTAGCCTTAATTTACAAGAAGAAAAAAAGCCCCGTGGATTAGGTTAAAATAGAAATGGTGCATAAAAAAGTGTTGAGTGGGAGGGTTCTACATAGTCTCTTTAACATACCCCTTCATGTAGGCCCTAATGTTGCTAGTGCTTGTCCTTCATTCTAACACTAGCAGCAGTCCATGGAAGTTCATGAAAGTATTAGTGGTAACAATGTTAAGCCTGTGCATGGTGCTTGCAAAAATCAGAGTATGATTCCCCCCCAGGTCAAAGCTGTACAAATCTGTGTTAATTATCACTGAAAGTGCCTTCAGATAGACTTGAAGTCATCTAATCTTCTAGAGACAAGCTAAACGGAGACAGAAGAGGTGGGGTTTGTTGCTACAACAAACTTTCACCAGTCTGCCAGCTTGGTGGTCATGTTATTCATGTGTATGTCTGATCAGGATTTATCCCAATAGCAGGAGTTTTTTCAGAATCATGTGAAATACGTTTCACAAATACATGTGAAACGTATTTTGTTCTCTGCTATGTTGACAGTAAGTATGATTTTACACCGGGAGTGGTACAACAATTTGCACAATGATTTGGCAATGGTGATTTTAAAATCTTATTTTCATGTGACACAATGCTTCATTCATTCTTGTTTATATAGCTATTGCTGGGAGGAAGATTTCCTCTTAAGTTTGCGGAATCAGTTGCAAAGACTATGTTCTTTCATAAATAATTTATTTCCTGGCTCTTACAGTTTTTTGTGTCTCTGATATTTATTTGAAAATGGAATACACAGATTGAAGTAGTTACAGTTGGATTACATTTTTAACCACTAAAAATAAAAGCCTATTCTGGCTGTGCAGTTTAATAGTTAAAACTTTTTTATTTGTCTGTCAATCTGCAGCTGTCTGTAGCCAACAATCGTTTGGTGCGAATGATGGGTGTAGCAAAACTGACTAAACTGCGGGTGCTAAACTTGCCTCATAATAGTATTGGATATGTGGAAGGGCTGAAGGATTTGGTGCATCTGGAATGGCTGAATTTGGCAGGAAATAACCTTAAGGTAAAGTATTTAGTCTTTATACGTTTTCCAGAATCCAGTGTTGTAGAAATTGGGAAAATGCTGTGAAGAAATATGAATATGGTTCTAGTTTTGTTTGGAACAAATGTTGAAGTTTTGTGTCTACTGGTTTATGAAACAGAATAGGGCAACTTTTGTAAAACAAAATTAAAAGTTTAATATCAAAATTTAATGAGAATTGGGAAATAGTCCCCAAAATAGGAGAAGAATTATCATCTTTAAAATGAAACTGTGGAAGAACATGGTTTTTGTTTTGGATTACTTGTCCAGTGTTTTTTAGCTTTCAAAATAATTTATAATTATTGATACCTAGTCTTATTTAATGACTAAAAAAGAGTTACAGTGAGTAATTGACTTCTTTATTTTTGTAGGCTATTGAACAAATCAATTCCTGTCTGGCTCTTCAGCATCTTGATTTGTCAGACAATAACATAGCTCAATTAGGCGATCTCTCCAAGCTTACGTCCCTGAAGGTAGATGCTATTTTATCTCTGGTTTTGTTACATTATTTGCATAAAGAAATTTGCTTTGTAAATTGCTGCCTTTCTAAAACATTCATTACTCAAACACTAGCTCTTAAAACATTTTAATTAATCACTAGAATTTCTAGAGGGAAGCATGTAAGAATTCTTTTTTTCAAGTTGCAGGAAGTGAGGCGCTGATTTTTCTTTAACTACTTTAATGATTTTGATAAGGTTAACATGGTGAGAACTTGTTCAAGTATGTCAGTTCTCGTCTTATGTCATGAATCAAGACGAAACATAGTGCTAACTCTTTCAGTATGAACACTGTAGAGAAAAAATCTTTCCAAATGTATTTTTTTGTAACGGTGACTATACTTCAGTTCTGCATTTTCAAATGAGAAGATTTTGCTCTAAAATATAAAAATTAGTTTTTCCTTGCTGGAATAAATAAAAATACTAAAAAGCCTTAATTGTAGGGGGCTTTTGTGTGTATTGTGCAGGTATTACCTGAACAAAAAATAAGTGGATTTCGATCAAACGTACATTTCATCACCATATTTTTATTTTATAGACTCTGTTGCTACATGGAAATATTATAACTTCACTTCGCACTGCCCCTGTTTGTCTACCTCAGAATCTGACTGTTTTTTCTTTGGCAGAAAATGAAATCAGAGACCTAAATGAGGTAAGATACAGAAGATACGTCACCTTCTCTTTAGGTAGACTGAAAGCAGATAGTTGGATAATTCTTTTGAGGATGTAACTGAAAATGATCTTTCTTCTTTGAAACTGCCCATGTTGACAGAAGTAACTTTTAGTAGCTTGTATGTAATAGCTATACTTGCATTAGCTGCACAAGCTAGGTGATACCTTTTAAAATTTGTCCTTGAAAGAAATTTTGCCTTTTTTATTTTACAGTTTTATATTATTGAAGGATATCAGAAGTATACATTGAGGATTAGATTAATAGAGGGCTTATCATGACTCTCTGAAGGTTGAAAACTGAGCTGATTAACTGCTGCAGAGGACTTCTGCAGCTGCTGTGTTTAGAACAGATGTTTTAATTGTGCTAGTTGCAGCCACTGTTTTGGGCCCATGTCTTATCTTACTTATTTCTCAAACACCATATAAGAGAAACAAATATTCTTCCTGTGATTTTTGTCTTTTTTGTTTTGTTTTGTTTGGGTTTTTTGAAATGTAAGTAGCAGCCGAAACTGTCAGTTGAACTTCCAAGTTGGAAGAGAAATCCTATTTTGGTAATACATTTCTCTTTGAAACAGGACAGTGTTTCTCCAGCTTTTTTTGTGTCAGAATCTCAATGCCTGTTGTAGTGAACTGGTGTCTTAGAAATACTATACCTTTCTATACATAAAGCCCCATTCCTAGGTTTTAAGAGAAGCTAATAACTTTCCAAGGGCTGTAGTACTTACAGTAGAATTAATGGCAAAATGGCAGTAGTTGATAAAAGGTCCTTTGAAGATGTTGATAAAGTAAATGTGGTTTTTTTTTTTTTTTCAATGTATTTGTAATTATAGTTAACATATGTATTTTGTTTTCTCAAGGTTTGTTTCCTGGCCTTTCTTCGTCAGTTGGAACAGTTGTCAATTATGAACAATCCTTGCGTGATGGCCACACCTTCTATCCCTGGCTTTGACTACAGGCCATATATTGTCAGCTGGTGTCTGAACCTGAAAGTTCTTGATGGATATGTGATTTCTCAGAAGGAAAGGTGACATAATAATATTAAAAATCTAAAATTATGAAATAAAGTTTGGCTAAGCTGAAATTACATTTCTTTATACTAATAAAATGGAAACATGCTAATGATCTGAAATTCTGTTTTGTCTTGCTAATGGACATATGAGGTACAGCCCAATTAACATTGTTGCTTTTGCTTAATTTTTCATCTGTTACACTGGAATTACTGTATAAGATATTAAGTTTACTTAAGTAGAGGTATAAAGTTAAGCTTTTGGGTTTTTTACTCAACTCACAGTAGCACTTGTACAAAGCAAAACTGTGGTAGCAATTTATTAATGGTCTGTTACCCCTCCAAGCTTACAGCCTCTTTGACTTTGCAGAATGAGACACTCAGCAGATATTAAAGCTGTTACCTTGGGGGAAGTGCAAACATGCCCTTTTAGAAAGGGCCTGATTTGCATGTGCATTTCTAGAGCTGGTAGGTTTTTTTAATTAATTAGTCAAATATTATTTTGCTCAGATCACTTGTTACTGTATTATTGTGTACTTTATATCACTATGATATTTGTGTGACAGTAGACCTGTCTTAAAGTCTTGACATCAGAACAGTCCAAGCATAAATATTATCCAGTATAAACACTTTCTAGTCCAAAACATTAACATATTCCAGGACATTGATGTCTTGTTTGCTTGTTTTTTCCCTGTTACTAAAATAAAAAGTTGCCTTTTTGGTCAAAGGTAAACCAATTCTGTTTCTGTTTCACCAGAACATATTATGACTTTCCCAGAAAGTTGCCTGGAAGAATTCTGGAATCTTTTTTTTCATGACCAATGGGGTTTTTTTGTATTAACCGTATTATTATATATAGATGTATTATGCTAAATGTTCTCAGACTGAAGAGCATTTAATTCTAAAACAGACTTCAATTGCTGAATACTTTCAGCAAGATTTGCTCTCTGTGGCTATTCTGCATGTTTGTGTAAACTTTTCTGTTTCTATGAAAGCCCGGCTGATAAATTTCTTGACACAAATGTGTTTTCAATGCTCAAAGACTACACACAGATAAAGCAGAGACTGAACAGTGTTGGCAGCAGTTTTTTGTTTCATCAGTGCTTATGTGAGGCAATACTTTATGCATTATTCTGGTAATAAAATTTCCAGTTCCTTTGGGCACTGCTCATGTTCCAAGTTTTGATTAGATTTGCAGATTAGCTCTTAGGTACCCACTAGAAGAACAATAATCAGAGGAGAGGTAGGGGATTTACGCCATGCATTAATAGTGACCATTTTCCCCCTTCCTAACAGTTTGAAAGCAGAATGGCTCTACAGTCAAGGTAAAGGAAGATCATATCGACCTGGGCAGCATGTTCAGCTAGTCCAGTACTTGGCTACTGTTTGTCCTCTTGTATCTACATACGGTCTTCAGACTGAAGAGGATGCCAAACTGGAAAAAATACTGAGTAAACAAAGGTGAGAACTTCTTGTTTCTCTATTGTTAGAGAATGGGATTGAGAACATAATGATGTGTCTTATTGTGTCTTAGATACAATAACATTTCCTTTTAAGTATTTCAAAGCAACAGTGAGTGCTGGAGATGAGAAGAGTAATGGAGGTACAGGATATGTCCTAGAGGGGAATGAGAGGCAAGACAGCAGCAGCAGGAATCGTTTTCTGCTTTCTGGGCCACCTAGGTGCAAATTGTCTATATTTTTCAGTCTCTGCTCTGTAGGACATTGAAAGTGATTTGTGTTAGGACTGTGATTAAAATAAACAAACTACCTACTGAGATTTTTTTTTTTTTTTTTTTTTTGCCGTGGAGAAAATGAGGAAAACCTCAAAAAGGAGCTTAGATTAACTTTTGTTCTAGTTGTAAATGAAGACTATTGTGGTACACTGGTGTATTAGCCATTTTTTGTTGTTAATGTGTTCTTTCTTGGTTTTAAAGTTAAGGTTGTCCTTTGAGGGACACTATTCCCAGTGGTGCACTTGATGATCTCTCTGTCTGGCACCACAGATCTTTCAGCAGAGGCCTCTATGGAGCCTGCTGGTTGTGCCAGCAGTAGCCATTTTGCTAAGCTCTATACAAGTAGATCAGGAGAGTTACCATGGTGCACTTTCCTCCCATGAAGAAGGATTAAAAGCCAGAAAATGTGACAATACAGGTATCCCTATTCCCCAGGACCAATTGACAAACTTTTTTGCAGAAAGATCAGAGCAGAAGGCTCAGCTCAAAGGAGCAGGCTACATAAACTGCATAGTGTGGGTAGAAAGTTGGGCAATAAAAAGCCTTGTGATAAGCAGGAAGGTGGCATCCCATCCCAATGGATGGAGGCCTGGGAGCATCTGGAAGGAGCTACTGCATATTTTGTCAATGTAGATAGATCTTCAGAAGGAAATTATGGAAATGTTTGGGCCATTTCAGAGGACAAGGTACAATAAAAGCCTATTGACGTAGGAATTTCCAGCAAAGTGCTCTGACATGCACATGACATTTCTGGGGAAAATTCAGGAAGTTGCAAAATATAACTCTTTAAAAATTATTAAAAAAAAACCAAAACCAAAACAACCAACAAACAAACAAAATAAAAACAAAGAAACCCCATCACCCCAAAACCACACAAACAACCCCCTCACCAAAAGACCAAAACCAACCAAAACAAAAACACAAGAAAACCAAACCAACACACTACCAAAAACCAAACAAACAACAAAAACCCCAAACAAAACCCCCACAAAAACCAAAAAGCACACCCCTCACTAAAAAAACCCAACCTCTCAAAATCCCTACCTGTATATATATATATATATATATATACACACACACACACACACACACTCCTATATATATATGATTTTTAAGCAGGTTGACTTTCTGACCTCTGCCTCATGGTCTTTGAATTTAGCTATGCTGAAACAGCCTGTGTGTTTTCTCAGTTTCTAAAGGATGATTTTATATTTGTGGCAAGGTTTGATTTGTAGCAGGATTTTGTCCCTTTAGTACCGGGGATACCCTTTCCTTGATACAGTCATTTTCAAATGTAAAAGACACTGCCTCCATTCCTCAGACTCCTCTAAGCATCCAAACATAATGTATCCTGCAGTAGGCACTTAAAATATCTGCATACCTTGTGTGTAGAAATACATCATGGTTTTCAGTCTATAGTCAGAATTGCATGTTGGATTTTTTCTTTCTTTCCGATACATGTACATGTAATGAAGAAAAATGGGCAGGAGGAAGGGGAACAGGAGCAGTCTGTGCAGTCCCCTACTTTGTGAGTAGTCCTGTTAGTGTCTTGTAGGTGTAGGGGTCTGCATAACTAGCCTTTTGGTTTAGAATGATTACTTGTTTCCTTTAAAGTAGTTGATAGTTTCCTTTAGATGTCTTCTGTACAAAAAAAAAAAAAAAATTTGTTGGAACTCTCTGCTTAGGCTCCACCAGAGGCAGTTGATGCATCAAAACCAAAATGAAGGACCACCTACATCTTCTACTCCCAACAAAACAGTGCCAGTTACTTACGAACAGAGCGGTCCAGCCCAGCCACCACAGATAGTTCTTGAAAGTGGTAAGAAGCTAATCTGCACCTGTGATCTGATCTGTGGAAATAACGTATATTTTTTTTTAACATAGATAACTTTGTGGAGAGAATTTCAGAACAAGGCCCTGTTACTATTTTATTCTATTGGGGTTTTTTAATTTTTTTTTTTTTTTTAGATTTTTAATTGAAGTTATACTTTGTTTTCTAAAAAGACATTCCATGCTTATCCACGTCTTGAAATGCTAGTAAGATTGTTAGGTGAAAAACACAATCAAATAAAGTGAAGTTATTACTTTGACTGTTCAGTCTGATAAAGGTGTACCCTCTCCAGGGAGAGGCAGTTTGTGCAATTTACTGTATCCAGTATTTGCAAAGATTGTGGATATTACTGTTATAAGTAGTTACTGTCCTTACTGTTCTATAGAAATAATGCTTATCATTACTAGCATTTTAGATTTTACACATCCAGGTTCTAACTATCTAAAATAATTTGTGAATCCAAATGAAATAAAAGATTGAAATACAAAGTATTGAAATACTGTGACCTGTGACACTTTTGAATATGGCTTTCTGCCTATCTAGAACCTATCATCCAGAAGAATTCTTGGATTGGACCAAGCGCAAACGATGATCATTCCTATGCAGTAAAGAATACTTTTCTTCTTGAAAGAACTTTTCGCAAGGAGCTATACCTTGAAGATATACAGACAGATGAAGACAAACTAAACAGCAGCCTTTTATCCTCAGAATCTACTTTCATGCCAGTTGCTTCAGGATTGTCTCCAGTGTCTCCTACTTCAGACCTGAAGCTACATGGAATCAATTTGAGCCTAGAAGATGATGATGAAGATAATACAGTGATCGAATGTGTGAGGGATGTTAACAGCAGAGAAACGGCTAACAAGCAAGAAGTTTCATGTATTACAAGAGAACACCCCAACAGAACGGTGGGAAGTGTGGAAACGCAAGAGAATATCAAAGAGAGTATGTCGTTGCCGCCTTCTGATCCAGTAACAGCTAGCCTGAGTGCTGATACTAGCAACAGTTCAGCATCCTCTGAAGACCCAGTTCTGCATAGACACCCCAGCACCTCAGCAGATGTTGAATCAGGAGTTACAACTCTCTGTCCTGACCAGATGGTAGGAGAAAGTTCTGATTCGTTAGCTGTTGTTGATCAAAGCACAACTGAGCTACAAAGAATGACTGAAGCAGCTACCAAGCTTCAAGCCTACTGGAGAGGATTTTACACGAGAAACTACCATCCCCGAGCTAAGGAAGTGCGGTATGAAATTCGACTAAACAGAATGCAGGAGCACATCATTTGCTTAACTGATGAAATAGAAAAGTAAGTTCAGGTCATGGTGTGTATTTTCAAATCTGAATGAATATAACCATCATTCCAGGATATTTCAGAATAGGTATAAATGGGTCTTGATATAACTACTAACCTTAGAACCTAGCACTGGTAATATAAAACTGTGGTTACATTAGAGGTTTGCTACCTGTAAGATAAGCAGAGTTATGCGCATAGCTGTTCATGCTCTCAAAGTGCCTTCTATGAGTGGGTTGGGTTAGAATAAATTTTTCTACTCCTCTATTAGTAGGACTTGCATATTTCAATGCATAACCAAAATAGCAATTGCTAAGTGTGATTTTTTTTTTTTAACTTGTCTCCTAGCAATTGCAGAGTCTGTCAAAGAGTCCATATTGAATCATTCTTCTGCTATTGATGAAGAGAAGGATTCTCTCTCTCCCTTGGCTGATACAATTTTTAAATGCAATTCTGTTGTTAGTTCTGGTTTTTTTGATCCTATAAATTCATGTTTGGGGGAGATCATTATCAAAGTTCCTTAACTGAATCTGCAATTTGTATCTTTCTTTCAGCATCAGGCTGGAAACTGGCAGTTTGACAGGCTCTTTTTCTTTTCTATATCACAAGCGGTAAAAAGTTTTGTGAATCAAGTTGAACCCTCAGTGAACCTCTAGAAACTCCCAATGCTTACACATCATGCCTACATCCAAGTGATATCACTTGGGGAGAGCATAATTTGAAATTAAAAAGCACTATTATTAGGAATGGGAGCACCATGCAGGAAAAAGAAGCATGTCTACTTAAAATGAAAAGCTTGGGTTCAGTTTACAAAAAGACACTTAAAGTATTAGCAAGTCAATAAATGTGCTGCAGCAAAAGTAAGCAGAATCTTAATGTAACTCTGAAAAAGAAACCTGCAGCCGGCAGCTGGGTATAGCTGGCAAGCCAGACTGCAGTAATGTCTTAATGCTAGGTTCGGTTGTATCTTTCAAGAGTACTGTTATATAAGTAGGCATTTTAATGTATTCTTGTTTATCTTGTTACCCAAATGTTGCTTATTTTAAGCGGCATAAATTTGCATGTGTGTTCTTGCAGACTAAGAAAAGAAAGAGAGGAAGATAAGATTCAGAGACTTGTACAGGAAGAAGCTGTCAGATTTCTTTGGAACCAGGTGAATAGTTTCAGTCCTTCTATTTTTCTGCTTACATATGAATTTGAAAGGCATTATTTTATACTGTAGATCCTGAAGAGGTAGTCAATATGCTTCATTTTTTCCAATGATGACTCGAGTGCCTTATTAGAATCTAATTGCAGTGTTGTTTGCTATGCTGGTGTGTGGAAGAATATCTAACAATAAATGGGCATGTGAGCAATCCAGCCTTTGTGAACGCTTAGCATATCCAGCAGTTACGAACCGAAGGCTGTGGCCTAGTTGCAAGTTCAACAAAAGGTTAAACCTTGTGGTCTACATGTCTAAAGAACAAGAAACTTGGCAAGTCGAAACTTTCAACAGGATGTGAAACAAGGATATCGCTGGCATCCAAGGATGTTGCTGAGCTTTGCAATGTATTTGGCAGCTAGCCTGAGGAGTGTGTGAACAGCTTGTATCAACCAATCGTTATAACCGGTATACACGTGTACAGGCTTGTAGGACCCATTAGATTATGAGAATAAGAGTTATGTAAACTAGACTGATTATAAAAGCTTTATTGTGTGTACAATAAAATGGCATTACCTTGATCATATTGGTCGGCACGGTTTTGTCCAGGATCTCCTGCACTGGTGTTCTGGGGGAAAATAACATTCAGAAGTATTAGCACAATAACACTGGTTTTGTTACAAAAAGCTAAATTATAGCCTGGTATGCGAAGGAGGACAATATGCCAGGGAAGCTAAAAAAATGTAGCAGAAGCATAAGGAATGATGTGACTGCTAGATGCCCAGGGCAGATGAAATGGTGTCAAGCTATGTTGTTTGTGAGACAACTTACCTCCTTCAGAAATGAGTTGATTAATACATCTTCTAATAAGCTATTCTTCCAAAAATATGACTGATTGTTTTCTTAAGCATAGGTTATTTCATGAAGGTTACCCCTTCTTTCTGTTTTTAAGAGCAGATTCCTTTTTCTTCAGGTACTTGAACCTTTATGAAATGAGTTCTTGTGTGCTGTCAGTGTTGGTTATCTAGGTTTAAAAGCCTTTATTTAACAGTGGGAAGCATGTATTTTTCCTAAAGGTATTGCAAGCCTTCTGTTAGTTTGCTCAATCTTAAATTTTATGCTACAGCTCTGCCGTTTTGCAAGAAATACTCTAGAAATCAAAGTACTTTCTCAATTGCATTTCATAATGAAATTCTTTCTGTACTTTACAGGTTAAATCCCTTCAACAGTGGCAGCTTTCAGTGACACAAAATTTAGGTGCTGCTTGGAAATCTGGGATCCCTTCAGCCAATACTTTCTGTCCATCTGAACCGTTTATTCAATCATCCGGACTTGAGCAAGAAGTCCCACCAGACCTTAGTTCTGCTTGGTTAGTTCCAGCTAGTGACCTTCTTCAGGAAAAGTCTTCTTTGCAGTTCCCAGATTCTGGTTTTCATTCTTCCACGGCTGATCAGACTCATGCCAGTGACTTGGGTAGCTCTGAAAAGAGTTTAACAGAAGGAACTGCGAGCTCTCTTTCAGTGGAAACTGTCAAACAATGTGGCAATTCTGTTTCAGCGCATTCTTCAGATGTAGAGGATGGCCATGGGGAATGTGGGCAAAGTAAAGAGAGCTCTAGCAGTGAGCAGGACAACAGACTAATACAACAGTATTTGAAATCTGTTCAGCAGCTGGAAGAGGCTGATGAAGGGACAGATTGTGCTGATGAAGCAGAGGGTAGCTGCCCACCAATCTCCGTTTCAGCAAAAAGCAGAGTTTCTTCGTCTGATACTGTCTCTGTAGGTCTCCCTCAAGATACATCTTCCCCTGCCCGAGGTGAAATTAATCAGACACCAGAAAGCTGTAAACTGAATTCAGGAATAGTAGAAGGGAAGCAAACAGACTGTGATTCTTCATTTCAGATGCTGCATGTTGGGATAGCTGTATAGTAGGCTCACTTCCACAAAGGACTAGGGATTCCATTTCATTTTCCTTTCTTTTTCCCATTTATACAAAACTTATTTTCAGATTTTGACTCATGTTAACAAATGTATGTTTTAATTATTATTTTATTGATGTTGCTGAGGACTGATACTACCTATGCTAACCTGAAATCAGCAAAGTTCTCAGTAACAGTCATTATGCACTTTATTTTCAAATGTAAAACTGATATCCTAATAACTGGCTTCCATTAAATTAATTCTGAAGACTGGGGGTGTTGGGGCAGGGGTGTTTGCCGTAAATTCACTTTGGTAAATGTGTTAGTAAGTCTTTGAACTTTTTTCTAGAAAGCAGGGTTGAGTTCTTACTTTGCAAAGAGAAGGAAATAATATGGGATGAAATGGAGTCAATATAGGCAGCGTGTGTCTCCATGGATACAGCCTGATGAGAAAGATGAAAGCAGTTGCCTTTCAGACTTCTTTTGACTTTAACGGGAGTAGTGTAGTCAGTGTTTCAAAGATGCATTCCATTAAACCAGTGTCCAAGTCAGTAACTTCTTTTTGTCTTTTATCTGGAGCTGCCGGCTAGGGACTAGGTCATTTACATACGCACTGAAACAAGGACTTACAGGATTCAGACCTTAGGCAGCTCCAAACAAGCTTTCACCTTTGTTTGCCCTGGGGTTGAATTTCCCTGCTTTCTCAGGTAAGACTCAAAGTGGAACCAGTAGCAGCCTTTACTAAATAAAAATTTCAAAAGGGCATGTGATTTGGGAACAAGTTTCCAAGACTGCACTGCTGGGTTACAGCAGCAGACTTGGTGACATATGTTTTGCCTCCACAAGGATGCTAATGTCATTTGGGGATTTGGATCTGCATGGGTTTCAGGACATTAGTGTGTTTGATGGATCACAGCTACTTCTATCTACAGGTATAAATGTTAAAAGCAAATGTTGTGGCTTAGAGCTATTTCCTGACATCTCTGTTGGATTTTTTTTTTTTTTTTTCTGTATGTCCAGTATTTGACATTCTAATTAGATGTGGATAAAAAGCTGTATTTCTTCCCCATTGGCAAATGTGGTAAGTTACCTAAGCTATGCTTTCCACTTGAACACTAGGCAAGCAATGGGGTCTAGCCATTGCTATGTTGTTTTTTAGATGGAAAAAGATCAGGTACTTTAATGTACCATAAAAGTGGCAAGGGAAATCTGTGATTTGTGATGGACACTAGTAAAATAAAAGTTGTCATGACATCTAGGTGTCAGTTCAGTTTGCTAACACTGCATTTTGCAATGTGTACTGGAAGGCCAATGTTTCAGTAGTTTGCTAATACTGACTTCTCAGATAGAAAGATACGTGTGTATTACAATTCTCTGAATCCACAGGTTAACTTCTGGTGCTATGGTGTCATTAAAATCAACTAGTGTTGTTTTGCAGTGACTCTTATGGCCCATGGTAACATGTAAAATTATTCCATTTTTTTAAAAAGCTTTGGTGCTTGTCTACTTCAGGTTCCGAGCTGAAATTTACCACTGCTGAGGAGTTTGGCATGAGGCCAGCATCCTCTTGAGGTCTCAAAATAGCTGCTGCCTTTTTTGGTTGGTTGGCTGTTTTTTTTAGAACATGAATGGTGTATCAGCCATCTGCCCAGTGGTGAAGTTCACCTTGGAAGAATAAAGCTTGCCTCTGTGTATAGAGTAGCCATCATCTCTTTTTCCCCACCCCTCAAAAAATAAGTTCTAGGGCACTAACTTTTCAAAAGAGCTGTCGCTGCAGTCATGCTGACACTTGACTGTGCCTTGTAAACATGAGAACATTTAAAAGGAAAAAAAAATATGGTAGACTCTTAATGTGCCATCTTTCTAACTCAGTCTGGTTACAGCACATTTGTAACATAACCATATTCGTAATTAGATCTTAGAGCATGAGTGCGCTTGGGTATTGAAAGTGGTACAGGTACGTTAATGTATCACAACATCTAATTAACTGTGCAAAGTAGTGTGTAGTCTACATAATCATATCCTTGTCCTCTGAAAGCTCTCAACTTGTATTTAGATCTGCCAAGCTTGGAGATCTCTGCAGTCCATAGGACTTGGCTCTTTGTTGATCTGTTATTTAAAAAAAAAAAAAAAAAAGAAATCTTGTGTGAACTTTAAGAGACTTTCTTTGGGTTTTGAGAGAGAAATTATTTGTCTGTGAAACGGTTGCTGAACCTCGCACTCTGGAGGCAGTGGTTAGGTGTAATAAGACAATAAGTTTTCTTTCGTGGCAGAGTGCTATATAAAAATGTTTCACTTACTGAAGACACTGAGGGACCATATATATTTTACTATTTTGTATTATTGTCACTTTTGCTGCAGATTTAGGAAGAGAAGAAACAACTTTAATTTTGGAGATGTCAAAGGGGAAAAACTTGGCAAAACTTAATTTTTCATGGAAGCCCTAGATGTTTCTTGACATTTCCTCTGTTATTAGGGCTTGCAAACACAAACAGAAGACAACTTATTTTTAACTAATGCCTAGGTCAACTGTTGGCTTTTTTAACTCGGAACCTGTATATCCAAAAGTGATTTTATGAAGGTACAGCAAAGTGTTTACCGACATATCGGCTTTATCTTACTCTTTTGGGGAAGCTGTGAAATATGAAAGACCTTTTCTCTGATGTTCTGAAAAGTATCTTGCATGTGTAAATAAGTTGCCTAAATATACAGAAATCACAAAGAATGGTGAAGTTTTGTATTAGTTTTTACAGGGTTAAATGTAATTAGTTTGTATATACACAAAATATTTTCATCCTGGCC
>KL255222.1:8450-34941 GCA_000699545.1 Podiceps cristatus
TGTAGGGCCAGGCCTGGGGGTTGGGTTCCCTGCCTGTGGCAGGGGGGTTGGAACTTTATGATCCTTGGGGTCCCTTCCAACCCAGACCTTTCTATGATTCTATGATTCTATGATTCGATTCTCTGTAACCACCCATATATTCACCACACAAATGATTACAAATTTCTAGAGTCACAGCATGTTAATCACAAGAAAAAGGGGAATTTCTGAATTCCAGAACCTGTTCTAATATTTCACATACTTGGTATGAAACGGTGAAATGCAAAGCCCAGTTTCTTATTGCAGAGACTAAAACTCCCTGCAATTCCAAGAAGGTGCAGTATCCAGCATTGTAAATTTAAGACATACTATTCCAGATGTGGAGGTTTGGGAGTCAGACCAAAAGCATTCACTCTGGTGCTGCTTATTTAAGACACTGGGAAGATGAAGATGCAGCTTCTTCATTTCCTTTTGACTTTCCGCCTTACGTGACATCAACGGTGCGGTGCCCTTCAGCGTGGGGTTGTCAAGCGGCAGCATCAGGGGCCCTGGATGGCAAGCTGAGGGTGGCCACAAGGCAGGTGGGCAGCGACCACTCCAAGCACAGTCCCACAGCATCTGATCCAGGTGAGCAGAGCCAGCTAGAGACAGCACTGAGTCCTATTGAATGTCTGGTGAGCATTGGGCAAAAGTGATGTAACAAGTCAGATCTGAGGTGAATCCCTGAAATCCAGGCCATTCAGGAACAGGGCTGGAGACACATACCATAAATCATAGCTCAGGCTTGGATGGAGGGATCAGGCAAGGCTCCTCAGGACCGTTAGGGCTTATTAATGCCCGAAGGCCCCTGTCTTTTAGGACTGTGAAACTTGATAGATAGTCACCTCATTTTTCAAATGCACAAATTTACTCTTCTGAGCATTTTTTATGTGGGGACTGAGCCAACACTTGGTCATGCTTGCTAATTCCTATGGGCACCTAATTCTTTCTCTGTTTACACTCCATGGAAGACATCTGAATTTCCATCACATAGCAGTGTGCATCAGCGGTAAGCTTTATTGTGTTTGAGTAGATTCGTGCTGAGGTACCTCTGTATTTCTGTCTGAGAACTGTAACAGAGCAACCTGCACTCTGAGGCTACCTGAGTTTCTCAGCACCAGGTGCCACGCCTCAGGATGAATAGGACTTCCAACAAGTAGCACTCTGCCAACATTGGACCTAAGCTCTCGGGGGCTGACGCTGCCCCTGTTTTCCAAATCCGGTCATTTGACTGAGATGAAAGTGGCTTTGAAAACTCAGTTCAATAATAAAAAAGCTAATATTTACTTGGACAAATTATTTGATGAACATTATGTTATGCTTACAGAAATTATGACTGGGTCATGAATATTTCAGAAGAACACAGCAGATTAAATTTGTTGAATAATTTGACAACAAATAATTCGGCTAGCTTAAAATCATATAAATCTCACATAAAATCCACATCTGCTTGCTCTGGAAATGTTTGATATAGGAATAGATATTCCCAGGGAGAAAGCTCATGGTACTATCAGATGTTAGATGGGTTCATATTCATTTGAAAAGAATGTCTAGATTTTTAAAAATGTAAATCAATATGGATATTTAATTAATTATGATAAATCAACAAGAAGAATATGCAAACAAAAGAGAAGAAGGTTGGAGATAGAAAATTAAATTTAGTTAAACAAAATTAGATACCAAACTCCTTGAAAGGTGAAAATATCTTTGTTTCACTTTTTTTTTTTTTTTTAAATAATACATATTTATGAAGTAAAGTAATGTAAGTAAAGGACGACAGTGAATGGCATAAGTGACATTATAAACACTGAATAATATTGCATCTAGGCTGTGAAGCTGGCCTTGCAGGAGCTAGAAAACATAGGTAGCTAAAATAATTTAGATAAATATTGCAATGCAGCATTTGATATACTTGAAAAACCTCAACATGTCATTGCCAAAATGTAAACGGCAGCCTAGTATGATACCAGTATAGTCCACATTCTCTTGCAGTAGGTTTGCCTTGTTTTTCAAGATTGCTTTATAAAACACATTGTCTTGATTTGATAGAAACGTCATTTCACTTCATTTCCTATATTCAGACATGGGAAATTTATTGAATTCAGCCTCTCAAATATAGTATTCATTTTGTTAAGCTTTAGCCAGAGTTATTGCATGAGAAGAGAATGATTGCTAGCAGACTATTTCAACAATTTCTAGACTTTATTATAAATACACCTACACTAGTGTATGCATAGCAGTAATTTTTGCACTCGGCAGAATTATACCAAGAATAGTTTACCAGTAAAATGAAATCAAATTACAGTACTGACTTTATAAATGTACTATACATATGTATGTTCTTATGTTTGTGTATGTATATATATATAAAGAGCTTGATTCTACAAGATCTGAGTATTGTGCATGTGACCAATAAACCACCTAAATGCATATATAATTTCTCTGAAACTTCAAAGGTACTGCTCATGCTTAAAGTTATGTACAAGTGTTTTGGTGAATCCGAGCCAGAGTATTCACCACCTTGCAGGAATAACCCCTAATCACTGAACTTCAGAATGTACATTTTAATAGACTTTTAAGTGGATTTAAGACTAAATGAAAAACTCTGATGTGAATGCCCACAGCTTTGAAAGAGCTCTTCTAGGATTTGCATATTGAAACAAAACCCAAACAAAGTTATGAGACTAGAAAAGGAAACACTAGCTAATTCATAGGTTCAAAAGGAACACGTTGTTGATTTTATTTTGAAGTCTTTCAGATATTATAGCAGAGTACAGCAGAGGTTGTGTAGAAAAGTTCATGTGATGAGGGCATGCTCTTGAAATGTGCAATAGCGTGTTCTTAAAGGTAGTCTGCTGAACACTACTGCAATTTTCCTCCCGTCTCAGGAGTTGCTGTCTGTTGAAACCATGTTATCTGATTCAGCCATTTAACGGACTGCTTGCAAAGCAACAAACTTTATTCTCCACTGCAGCTACCTTCTAATCATGTCCCCGGTGGTCTAAACATGTGAAATTCAGCCTCAACATTCAGCCTTAGGTTAAAAAGTGCTCAGCTACAAACTAGGCAGAAGTATTTTCTTTGACGTATTTGGGAAACCAATTGTCTGAGCCCTGCTTGTAGCTTCAAGGAGTTGGGAATCTGCTGAGGTACTGAACACGGAGTGCCTTCATGGTCTTAGTCTGTGAGTTTACAGCACTTCTGCAAATGAGTAGGAATTAAAAAATGAATAGGTAAATTAAGCTCTCTTAGCTTTCTTTGTTGATTCATAACTGACCATAACCATGAGGAGCAGCATGAATCCCTGTTAAGCTATAGGGATATTAAAAAAAAAAAAAAAAAAATGTATATTTTGCAAGTGAAATTGGCATGCAAAATCTAACTGAGCCTGAAACTTCAGTGACTAAAAAAAAGGAAGAAAAAAATCATGCAAGCGCTCAGACATGTTCTTATGATTTTTTTTTTTTTCCTTTTGGACAATGCACATTAAATTCCCAAATAGAGCTTTGAATAAATCAATAAAAGACTTTCTGCAGTCTGCCATTCTGATGTCTACAGTGAAAATTTGGTGAATAGGTTTGGTGCTCTTGCAATAGTAAAACCAAAAAGTCATAGCATAAAATCACAGAACAGAAGACATTTTAAGAACATATCTGTTAATCTTGTATTTAAAATCCAGTGATATTTACAAATTACTATGGATTTTGGAACAGATGATGATTTTAATTGGTTTACAATATATAGAAAAATATATGATACATTAAAGTTTCACAGGTCTGGTGATACTGATATCACATGAATTGAATATTCTTCACAGTAACTACAGAATTATTGTGAACTTGTCATGTTTCCACATCCTTTTTCTCTTGTTCATACAGATCTGGAAGATACCTATTGGACTGTTATATTTTTTTCATGTTTGCCATAGAAATAGATAAACAACACTTAGGTTTATGCCTAGATGTTGTGGTTTAAATCTGCCCAGCAGCTCAGCCCCACACAGCCACTCACTCACTCTCCCTACCCCCAGCAGGATAGGGAAGAGAATCAGATGAAGAATCAAAAGTGAGAAAACTCTGAAAGTTGGTTTAATAGGTAAAACAAAATCTGCATGCACAAGCAAAGCAAAATGAGGAGTTCATCCACTACTTCCCATCAGCAGGCAGGTTTCCAGCTTTTTCCAGGGAAGCGGGGTTTCATCACGTCATGCTTACTTGGGAAAACAAATGACATCACTCTGAACAACCTTCCCTTCTTCCCCCAGCTTTACATGCTGAGCATGACGTCACATGGTATGGACTATCCCTTTGGTCACTCGGGGTCAGCTGTCCCAGCTGTGTCCCCTCCCAACTCCTTGTGACCCCCCAGCCTCCTCGCTGGTGGGGTGGGCTGAGAAGCAGAAAAGGCCTTGACTCTGTCAGCAATATTGAAACCATCCCTGTATTATCAACACTGTTTTCAGCACAAATCCAAAACATAGCCCCGTACTAGTTACTGCAATCCTAGTAACAGACACTCTGCATCTGACTTTCACGTTGTCCTTCCTAAGCAGTATTTACTGAGGCCTAGTTGAATACAGGTAAATATTTTAAGCAGGTTATAGCAGAAGTCACTAGGGAAGATGACAGACTGTCTTTTCTACACAGTGTTTTCATGCAAGGACAGCTGTATCACCTGCAGAGTGATGGGACTCACTCTTACCACAACAACATGCCTTAGGTAAGCAGGAAGGTTACCCCATAGCCATGTATGAGTATGGTTCTCAGAAATTTAAAGTCAACAGAAGGCTATTCTGACATCAAACCTCTCTGTCACATAACAAATCCATGCATAAACAGATTATCTCTGTACGATTTCTTAATGACAGGATATTTTCATTGATGGTTTTGATGAAAATAAAAAATGTTACTAGTTTATCAAGAGGAGATTACTATGCACTTATTTTATCAGACAATATAATAAAATCATACTCAAATACAATGATCTGCCATATCATAAACCATGGTGTAAATTGGATAAGAAATAATTTCTATCACCTTCATATTCCATATTATAATTTGCAATAGGAAAAATATTTGTGCTCCATCAATTTAGCTTCAGAATAAAGATTGTGTGTCTGCATAGATAAATATATTATTGTGATGATTTATTTCTTGAAAGTCACAGGGCAAGCTCTGAGTGCCCTGTTTAAGTATTTGTACAATCTCTTCTCTATTACCTATTCACAAGAAGTACTCCAGCATAGATCTACTAAATATATATTTTATGAGAGGAGGGTTTATACTGTAATCTTAAACTCCAATGTGAAAAGAATTCATACTGAAACTCTATGCCATCGATTCTTATAAGGGGTGAAGGACAGCTATTTATCTTGAAAAACTTTTATAGTTAATTTATGCTCTATTTTATAACCATTTGTCTCCTTTGGCTTTTTTCTTACCTTTTTATTGCAGTTCTGTCTTTTATTCATTTGTTCCATTACCTAGAAAAAGAGAGGAATCCTACTTGCTTGCTCACATGAACAGTCTAATGTTTGGTTTTGGCAGAAGTTGAGGGTTGCAGGTCTTAGTCTCAGAAAGCTTGCTCTGCATGCCAGAAGAAAACATTCGGCTGTTTCCTGAGCCCACATAAGAAGTGGACCAAGCAAGCATTCAAAAGAATAAAGAAGCTTGAATAAACTCATTTCTTTCCTGAATGCAGAGGAAAAGGGTTGAACTATTAGAAGAGACTTGGGATGCCAGCAGAGGGATCGTTAGCATAGCTAAACTAACACAAGTGGGAAAGTGGCTATGACAATAAAAGGATTTTTATGGGCCAAGGTTCTCCAAGTCACTGTTTGACCCTGGGTAGACTGATAGTGAAATGTCGCTGCGCTCTTCCTATTTCTCTAGGAGGGCTTGGGGAGTCAGACGACTACCAAACAGTGTCTATTTCCCGTTCATTAACAAAAGGGAAGAAAGATAAATTTTCCTCCATGTTTCGCAGTCAGCTCAACTTCATGTTCCCATGATCAGCATGTCTTAAAACCAGCTGCTTGATGCCCCCTGACAGATATGCAGCACAATGTTCTTGCTGCCTCATCAGAAAGGAAAATTCATCCCTCTGATTTTACGTTGTCATCACGAAATGCAAACTTCAGCAGTTCTGCCAGAGCTTCACTTCAACCCTAGGGTCATTTCTTTTCACTTCTCCCAGTTGCCTGATATTTACAGAGAACGTGTAAGAGTCCATTCACCCGAGAAGATAAGCATATCCAATGACTGTCATAAGGTGCTATGCACCAGAAACTACAGCACATGCTGAGTTTTTTAACTTGAATGTATAGCTTTGTTACAATGCAGCTGATTGAGAGCTCTTTATAGAAAATAATGTCAGAAATTAAATTTCGATATACACTGTTTGTCCTGTCCTGTCTGAACATTTATGCAACTTCACCTAGAAGTACCAAGTTCTTGTCCCCACATCAAATGTTGAAAACCTGACCTGGAATAAAATTAGTAAAGTGAAATGATTACATCTTTACTTTAGATGCCTGTACATATTGTAGACATTCAAATTTTGATCAGAATATCCAAGCTGCTTCCTTGTCAAGGAGACATGTACACTCCAAGGGCAAAATGCCATTGACCAGTTTCAGTTATTTTCGATAGTATGAAATTAATTATACCATAGAGATACCTCTTTCCGCCATTGACTATAAACAACATCAAGAAGTAATTTAGGAGTGGATATCTGTTATTTGGACAAATCTCACACACTGTCTCTTTTGATTATAAAATCTTATTTTGACACTCCATTTCTCTGCTGAACTAACAGGTACTCGGGACATTTGGGAAAGAAGTATTTACATTTCTTAGTGGCAGCGTTATAATGAATGTGATGACACATAAAGGAAATCTGTAGGGAACCATAATTTCTTCAGATTCATTGATTTTTATTTATTTGGTTGTTTTGGGGTTTTGTTTGTTTGTTTGTTTGTTTGTTTTTTGTTTTTTTCATTTTTAAGGAACAAACCTTTGGGAATATTATCCTTTTGGTCACATGCATATTTCCTTTTAGCTGTATGAGAGTTTGGAGTCAGAGCCAATTTCATCCTGCAAGGAAGATAGCTGGCTCATTCACCACTTAAGCCAAAATACTGACATTGGGGGCCGTGTTCAAAACTGGTGCCAAACAGATACGGTAATTTAAGCATTTCCTTTGGTACATGTTGAACATGCCTACAAGTTTGTCAAGCAATATCAGCAAGGGAAGCTTCCTCTTTCTGCAAACTTTGCTTCTCTTGTATTTTGTCTTATCATCAAAAAGAGAGAAAAAAAGGAGAAGCCAAGGTCTGAGTCCAATATATTAAAGTTAATTATATAATTTTGAATGAATGAGCATATCTACTTTTGGATCAATTTTCTTCTTTGTCTGCTAAAATCCTCCTTTCAAATCCTTTCATAAGACATAGATCTTCCATGGAGATCAGTTAGGGAAAGTGTCCTCTCTTTCTTTCTTTGCCTTTTCTATCACATTTAAGTGAATTTGATTATGGGCTCCTTCAGGGAAGGAATAAAGGGCAAAAATGTCTTCTTAAATGTTCTAATGTAAGTCTGATTTATTTATTTATTTATTTTTAATCCATGGAGATTCTCCAGATGGTCACAAGCACAACAGGTTTAAGTATGTTCTTGTGTCTTTGAAGGGTATATAAAAGCTTGTGTACATGTAAATTTGTCATAGTAACAAATAACAGTCTTTGGATTGAATTATAGTCTGACACCACAAAAGTCAGTGTTGCTCATCTGAAGTCTCCTGGTTAGCTGATAGTTTTCTTAGCTCTTCAGGTTTCTGAATTCTGCAATCACATTATAAAGAAACCTGGGAGTATACAGACTGTATTTCTTTTGGATAAAGCTAAACTGGAAGATTTTATGAGTCTCCATTATACTGTCCAATATAATAGGAACTACTAATAGGCAACCTGATAAGGAAGCAATAAAGCACAATATGACATCTGCCAAATTAGCCAGAGTACACACTAGGGAGCTTACACTGTTTTCTTGCTGGGTGTGGGAGCACAGACAACAAATAACCTGGTATAGAGTGGCCTGGTCAAATTGTACTTGATCTAGAGTAAAGCTTTCTTATATAAAGTTAACTGACAAAATTATTTGAACTGATTTGAAAAAATAAAACAAGTTTATACCGGACAGTACTTTGTGTCTTGTGCCTGTAATGGTTTTCATCCAGTGCGGAGCCCCCTATAGCCATATTTGTTATACCTCTAATCAATGCAAGAGTCTTTCATTTACTTGTACAAGCTCTCAGTGAAGTCACTCATTCTTAATAAAGCAAAATGTATTGTTTTACTAGGCTACCAGAATCCAGGGCAAATACTTTCAGAATCCTTACAATACATGCAGAATGAAGCTTCACACTCCCAAGGATGGTTACCCAGCGATGTAATGCAGAGTCTTGAATGTGACCAGTCACTTCACCTGACTTTTTTTGCACCTATTTTGCTCTTCTGAGATACCAACTGTGGTCTAGAAAAAGACTTAGCCTAGTGGGGAGTGGTTAGCCTACAGTTTATCTCATTTTTAATCTAAAATCTCACCTCTCGCCATTCAGAAGGACAAATTGCTACCACTGTGTTATGTTAAACCTGAAGTAAATAGGCACCTGTACATCAAACATATTTCACTAGCTTAATAAATCTGTCTTTTTCTCTAGGGGTTCACAATATCCTTCATAAAGTTGATTGGAAGGAAGCTAATATTAATCTAAAATTAATTGTGCTACATGACTAATGCAAACGAATATCCTTCTGATCACGTAATCCTTAGTGTAACAATGCCATTTTTTCTCAATAAATTAACAATGAACTGCTGATAAGTGGGTTATTTCTTACTCTCCTGGTAATTGGTATGACAAGTGATAACCATGTTAATCTTTTACTTTAAATCCTGTGTTGTTTGAGGGCCTCATTCGCTGAAGAATTATTCAGTCAATATTGTTATTCAGTACATAAACTAACTGGCAACAGAAAGGTCAATGTGTCTCTTGCAGAAAAGATGGCTGTAATGATCTTCCCTCTGTTGTTTGCATCACCCTTTCTCACTGTATTCAGACTGGACTCGCACACCTGTGCTGTCCGTGAGCCATCAGGCTAAACTTAATCTGAGAGTTATAGCAGCCTGACCAGGCCATACTTATGGCCTGCATTCAAGACAGAGTGAGGAGACAACTGTTTTGAATCAGAGAGAGCAAAATTTGCATCTAGTTGTCAATGTCAGTGAGATACTGCTCAGAAATTTAAAAAAGACATAGCACCGAGTCAAAGATGTACAGATGAACATATATATAAAAGCAGGATAAAAGCATTTTGTAATCATAGGTTACTGTGTTTTAGACATAAGATATTTAGACAGAGAACCAATTAATATAAATTATTGCCTCAAGCTATCATCAGAAAGGTCAGAATGAAAAATGACTGATGCTAGAGGAACACTATACATTTAGAACTGGCTGTTTTTTCTATGATAAAATTCTCCAGATGTCAAAGTTTTTTCCATTTCAAGGATCTGGAAAAAAAAAAAAAAAATGGAAAAGAAAACAGACAAACAAAGAAACCAAACAACCAAAAAACACCACCCACCCACCCCCCAAAAAAAAAAAAAAAAAAAAAAAAAAACCCAAACCCACCTGAAACTATCACTAATGTTTTTCATTTTAAAAAGGCCCACACAAATGAAATACAGAGAACACATAATGGTCAGTCAATTTGGGAAAAAAAAAAAAAAGTAAATAAAATAGTCAAAAAATCATTATCAATAGTAGAATTTTTTTAAAAGTCAATAGGCTTCAAAGACATTTTATTTTCTAAACTACATAATTTTTCAGTTAAGAAAACTATTTGAAAAATATCAACTAATTCAATACTTTAAACATGTATAGAAATGTTACTTCCATTCTGAAGACGAAGAGAATAGGTTGAAAAAAATGACTGTTGACCTATCAAAGAACATTTCTGAACTTTAAATCCAAATCACAGAACTGCTTTTGAATTAGCATATTACCCCTACATTAGCCTCATGCTTTCTCTGGGGTTTCTCTCTGGTGACTATCCAGTGCCCTAGCCTCAGTAGGCAGGTGGGAATCATAGAATCATAGAATTGTCAAGGTTGGAAAAGACCCTTAAGATCATCGAGTCCAACCATTAACCCATCACTGCCAAGTCCATCTATACCATGCCCTCAAGCACCGCATCTATCCGTTCTTTAAACACCTTTAGGGATGGACTCTCAACCACTTCCCTGGGCAGCCTGTTCCAATGCCTGACCACCCTTTTGGTGAAGAAGTTTTTCCTAATATCTAACCTAAACCTCCCCTGGTGCAGCTTGAGGCCGGAAGGAGGTTTTTATTGAGGCTAACCTTCTGCATGGTATCTAGGCCACCTTGTAAGTGGTAGTTGTGATTGCAGTTCCTGGAGGCTGCAGAAGGCCAGAACCCAGGTTTCTCCCTTCCTGAAGGAGAGCGAGCTCTCACCTGTATTTTGATGAGAAAATAAAGAGCATGAACTCATTGTTTTGAGTTGAACTCTGTGTGAACAGTGAGTATTAGTTTTAAAAGAGGTTGAGAGAAGTCTTTACATATATAACAATGAGGAACTTTGCCTTTTGGGAAGAAAAATTGTCACCTGAATAATCAGCACAAAAAAAAAAAAAAAAAAAAAAAGAAGAAGCAGGAACGCTTCTAGGTATGCTCATTGAACAACTTCTGACACTTCACTTAAACCTTGGTATTTACAATACCTGAGCCACCTAAGTGGGCTAGGCACAATTTCTCAGTTTCTCTGATAAGAATATACACTGGCATCATGGTTTATGGGTTAAGTGTTTTCTTGAGTGTCACCTTAACTTACCTGGTACCATAGGAAAAACTACCAGCAGAGTCAAGAAAAAAATCCATCTCCGTTTTCAAATTTCTTCACTGGAAGAGCATTCTTTCTTTCTGAGGTCATCTACACATGTTACCTAAGTAAAGAAACAGTTGATGGAAATTCAGAGATACAAGAAATGGCTGGCAGAATACTCCAAGGAAAGCTTTATAAAGAATAATCAGTTTTCTTAAATGTGTGATTAAAAGAAATGTAAAAAAAAAAAAAAAAAAAAAAAAAAAAAAGTGGTAAATGCAACCTAGAAGTCATAACTCATGATATTCTCACTAGATTTTCACCTCACTTTCACTTCATTGTTTGTTTTTGTTTGCTGAACTGAAGGATAATATTGGCCAGCATCTTGAATCAAGAAATGTCTTGGGTGCTTTCCAGGAATTTACAAAGATTTGCAAACACCTTTGGCTGTCAGTGAGGAGGACAACAGAAGTACATATAGAAAGAGAAGGCAGTTTAATGGCTAAAACACATTGTGCTGTGTTGGGAAATTACGTCATAGCGTATCTCAGGTTCTTTTTTTTTTTTTTTTTTTTTCATAAAGAGGATAAAGACAAACATAAAGAAGTCTGAAAAGAAGTCAGAATAGGTGTCAAGCAGATGGGTAAATAAAGCTCAGTAACGCTTTAAGTCAGTAAAAGCTTTTCTATTATTTGCTTCCATTCAATAACTTGCAGACTGTCAGACAGCAAGTGTATAGATGATATTATTTCCTTCTTGATGAGTAAGAAATAATAATTCTAACATATTCCATATAATGCAAACAATATCATTATTTGCTCCTCCTGCATGAACTTGATTATTTGAGGTTATTTACCGTGACTGAAGGAAAGGCAAGTCAGCCCTAACTCTGAAGTTTCTGAGTTTTCATACAATTTGAAGATCTCTTCTGATTCTTGCCTGACCCCTTTACCCTGGACTCTTCTCCCAGGTCCAGGTACTCATCCCACTTTTGGAAAGTGCAATCACTATCCTCCCCAAAAAACTCAGGCTGGCCCTGCACAACACATTTCTGTCTACTATCATCAGACTTTTAACAGAACAAAATGTAGAGGAGGTAATTAAGGATAAATAAGAAAATGATACCATCCAAAAAGATGCCATCTATCACATCTGGGTTTGACTTAATGTTACAGACTTTTCTACCTAGTTTAATCTGTCATGATTAAACTTTGTCATGAGTTTTTCATGACTAATTTTCTTACCCATATTTTGAGCAACGTTGTTCTCTAAAACAAATTTTGTGTCCAGGAAATACTATCGTCACAAGAGCTTGCTTCTTGGTTTTCAAGTATTAACCTAGTTCTGCTTTATACCCGAAGGACAGCAAGACTTACGAGCATCTGGTACAGATATTAGGGTTGGTACCTGATTGTAATTGTTAAAGCAGCATAATTAGGTCTTTGCAGTTATTAAACAGTTAGAGTTGTCATCAAAATTTTAAGTGCTTTGCCTTAAATCTTAGCAGTTTGTTGCTAATTTTGTGATTTGATATAAACTTAGTTGGTTATCATGGCTGAATTAAAGAATCAAAGCATCTTATAAAACTATACCTCAGATCGAGTAGATTAACAGATTTTTGTTCGTCTGGGAACAAAACAGAAATAACCACAAGGATAAATATATCCCACTGAATTTAATCGTAACTCTTTTTTATCTAAGTAAGCAGAGCATGAAATGGGATGGTTAATAATAAATAAATGACACTAGGAAAAAGACTCAGACAGTAGTTGTATTTTGGAATATTCTGTCTAGTGCTTAGTTATGGTTCTCAAAATTGACTCTTCACAGGGGACAACCAAAAAGAGAAAAACAGTAGCAAGAGAGATGGCCAAGAAAGACACAAGACAAACTTCACCTGTGTGGTGGCCTGATCTCAGACCACAGCCAGACTCCCACCTAGCTGCTCTCCTACTCCCCTTCCTCAACAGGATGGGTAGAAAACAGAATGAAAACACTCATGGGCCAAGATAAATACAGGGAGGTCCGTTACCAATTATTGTTCCAGGCAAAACAGACTCAACATGCAGAAGATTAATTTATTGACAATTAAAATAAATTTGGATAGTGAGAAACAAAGACAAAAATTAAAACACCTTCTCCCCACCACACCCACCTTTCCCCTTCCCCCCCCCCCCCCCCCCCCCTTTTTTTTCCCCAGACTCAGCTTCACTCCTTCACTCCCAAATACTCTACATCGCCCCCCCAACTTGAGCATCGCAGGGGGATGAGGAATGGGGACCGTGGTCAGTTCATAACAGCTTCTCTCTGCCTCGTCTTCCTCCTCATGTTTTTCCCTAATTCCTGTGTGGGCTCCACTCCACAGGCTGAAGCTCTTGCCAGGAGCCTGCTCCTGCGTGGGCTCTCCACAGGCTGCAGCTTCCCTCAGGGTACTTCCACCCGCTGCAGCATGGGGTCCTCCACGGGCCGCAGGGTGGATATCTGCTCCAATGGGTCCTTTATGGGCCACAGGGGGACAGCCTGCCCCACCATGGTCTCCTCCAGCACCTGGAGTACCTCCTCCCCCTCTCCAACTTTCGCGTCTACAGGATTGCTTCTCACACTTTTTTCTTTCCCCTCAGTCATAGAATCATAGAATGTTTTGGGTTGGAAGGGACCCCCAGAGCCCATCTAGTCCAACCCCCCTGCAGTGAGCAGGGACACCATTACCCAGATCAGGTTGCTCAGAGCCCCGTCCAACCTGGGCTTGAATGTTTCCAGGGATGGGGCCTCCACCACCTCTCTGGGCAACCCCTCCCAGTGTTTCACCACCCTCAGCATAAAGAATTGTAAAGTCCTCTCTGCTTTCTGGTGTTACTGCTATTTCTGAAATCTGTTTTCCCAGAGGCATTACCATCTTGGCTGTCAGGCTCAGCTGTGCCCCATGGTGGGTTCTCGAGGTGGCTGGGGCCAGTTGTGTCCAGCACGGGGCAGCCCCTGGCCTCTCCTCACAGACACCATCCCTGCACCCAGCGGGCACCAGCCCAAATTCAACCTGCCAACTCTTCCAAAACCTTGAAATTGCAGAAACGGGTGGAAACTTATCAGGAAATACGTTACTTTAGAAGCAAGATCAAAATCATCTAAATCCCAAGTCTCATCTCACACAAAGCCCACTACCAACAAGTGTCTCATCAGAGATAAGACATATTTATGTAGAGAGTAGCCGATGATTTCTTTCATCCCTAAGAAGAAACAATTGAAAAAAAACCACTTTTTTTTTGATCATATCAAGGTTAGTTATAGGCTGAGAGGTTTTTTCTTTCCAGTAGAATAAAAAGTACCCTCCTTTCCCAAGTGTACTTTTCAGACCTAATGAAATGCTTCCCTAAATTCAGAATAAATCATCATGTTGCCAGGTAAATGTGTGAAAACAGAGAAAGTGCGCGTCTCCAAAACCATTGCAGATGAAACTCCAATTTAGAAAATGTCACAAGAAAACAATTTCATTTCTTGTAAGTAAATTCCATCCTGTTCCGTGAATTCTGCATAAATTTACACCATTTCAGATGGTGCAGATGTTCTGCAAGCACAATATTTTACAGTCCTACAAATGCTTCAGCTGTAACCACCATGATCTGAGAAAGTCCCTCATGTTTCTCCATTCCCGCATGACAAACATGCGAGTGTCTTTCTACTGGTGAGTAAGTGTGAAGAAGGGCAGGCCTGGACGTGGTTGTCACAGTCATTGAGCAATGGTGGGAAGAGCAGGAAATGGTGTAAAGGAAGATACATGGCAGACTTGGGATATTTTTCTCTTCTTAGGCTTTTTATTCAGAAATGGCTTATTGAAAGTCATGCTCTTGTTCCAAGTTTAGGCTGTTTAAGGGTACCACTCCATTGAATTTTTCCCATAATGTGCAAAACCTGCATTAACATTGAATTTCTGGTCACTCTAACCCATTTTATCTCTCATGTGCAACTAAATGAATCACATTTAACCCTTCAACTAAATGTATTTTTATCTTAAATAGGTTACTAAGCTTTCTGTATTCTTTGACTTCTACATAATATCTTCACAGAGAAATCAGAGAACCTTGATATAGCAATTTTTTATGGACCAATATCTTTAAAATATGACCACAAACAATTCATGGACAGACATAAAGGTTAATGACATAGGTCTATGAATGCTAATTCAGGATAAATGGGGTACAGCTTGAACAAATTCTTTATCACATAAATTCACAGACCTCAAATTGCAACAGTTTCACATTCTTTTGCCTTTGATAATATATTACTTAAAAGAAGCAGGGATCTAATGAAGCTGATTCTGTGAATTATACTAGTACAAATTCAATGGCTTGTATAAATTTAGTTTAAATAAAATATATGGCAGAGAATTATCACCATTATTCTTTAATTTAGTTAATTTTAAATGATAGTTTGATGTTTTTTTGAGAAACAACAGAAATATACCATTGCTGAGCTGGAATTTATTTAGGTATTTTGAAGGAATAGCCTGATTTCTGAAGGGTTTTAGTCAGCCCATTCCATTTCAGATTCAGATAAATTCAGGAACTCTAAGAGCCAGATAGAAATAAGATAGAAATTCCATTCCAGGAAAAGAGAGGAATAAGACAGAGGTCTTAAAGCCTGGCTGTATTTTTATTTTGCAGTTGATGAAGAAAGAAAGCCTTTCTGAGAATAAAGGATTACTGCATTAGTATTTTTGCAGTCCACATATTGGTGGAATAATGAACTAGAAAGACTGGCATTACTTTTCACAAATATTAGAGGCAAATAACGTTTCAAACAACATAGCCATTGATTTAGTAGGCACCACACATTCAATAAAGTGCTTAAACTTTTAACTTTAGACATATGTCTAAATGCCACAGTGAGTGCTTTGCAGAACAGTGATGCACTTAAGCATAAGGTTAAATGCTTTGCTCATCTGGGACTTTAATGAATACCTCTCCGATAATCTTGACCTATTATAGAATGATCACTTTCTTTAGGGATCTTTAGCAGTTCAGTTAAATTCTGTTTTTTCTCAACTGCAGATGTGAAATAAAGTCCTTTAGAGACTGAGCGTAAACCACAAATTATGCCCCAGAGACATGTCCTGAAGTCTGAGATAAGGAAAGCTTAGATTTTTATGCACACAGGCACCCAAACTCAGGGGATGGAATGTAATTCTGCTTGCATTTTTAAAGTTCATATGACTTCTGTGAAATTTCCTTTTGTGTTTACTACCTCCTATTCTTTGAGTAATTAGTTTCTTGGCACAAGGCACATCAATGGCAATCAAAAGAAACTATTCCTTTGAAGACTATGTTATAGAAGAATCCAGGAAACAGGATTCACAGTTAGAAAACTTTATGGCCTAAAAGACCCACCTAGTGTGTTACATACTTGTTTTGCTTAGCCAGACACAGAAAGTTCCAACAAACGGGTTATGTGCCCATTTCCCTGACGCATCCAGTCTGTCCTGCTGTAGCAGGTATAGCTCTCTATCGATTCTCACAAAGGGAGAAACAGAAAATAAAGTAAATGAAGCATGTTATTGCATATTTTCCCAAATATCTGAAAATCAGAACCATTTTGTATGGCCCTACAAACTGGTTAAAACAACTTAGAAGACAGACCTTAAAGGAATAGAAACTCTGCTTCCAATACAACCTGCCATTTAATGTAGCATTTAATTTAAATTAAGAAGGAAACCCCATCTACTTCCATATGCTTTGTCAGCCATATATTAACCCTGCAATAACAACAAAAAATATAGTGGACAGTTTTTATCTTCAAAAATTTTATATTTATTTGCACAAGAATATGTAGTTTTTTCTTTGCTTTAACAGATGATATCTTGCAGGCATAGCCTGATAGAAGCAGTATTGACAGACAGAAAAATCTTTTACCTAAACTCAGTTAAGCTGTTTTCAAACAGTACTTGAAATTGGTGAGTACAGACACATGTGTGCAAATTAGCTGTATTTCTTATACCATGGTCTGTATATCTACCAGTTGTGAAATTCAGACATGTACTTTGACATAGGATCATTTGAAAGAGAAGTACAAAATGACTTTATGACCTGGAAATTCTTTAAACCATAAAAATAGGGGGAAAAAAAAAAAAAAAAAAAAAAAAAAAGGCAAGAGAAATGATGCTGGACAGGCATGTAGCAGTTTTTCATAAACCTTTTGGTTGTGTTACTCTTTGGTTATCACAGATTTTCAGAAACCTATTTTGCAGGAAACACATTGCAAATAGCAAGGGGGAATAAAATTTTAAGGGGAAAACATAAACTTTGAAATGAGCAAGGAGTTAAAATGCTATCAAAGTCTATCTGAATAGCAAACCTTGGAAATATCTGCTAAACTGAATAAAATGGTTCTTTTGTCAGTGCTCATCACTTAAGGTTTTATAAAATGACTGCAAAGAGGTTTGAAAGTGCTACCTTAGCATATTTCTGCATTTTGCAATCTCACTTCAGTCAACATTAAACTACTGAAGTGTACTGTGGTTCTTGGGAAAAGCAAAACAGGCCCACAAAGTTTGCAATCAGCGGACTAAGCAGCTGGTCACCTAGTTACCTTACAATGATATCATAGTAGTCATGGTAAACAAGGACCAGAACAAAGATCCAGAATCATTCCAGTATACATATATTTGTACATATATTTATGCACATACATAAATGTACGATCTTCCCATGTGCACATTCCTGTACAACCTCAGATGATGGGGTTTGGCGGGGTTTGTGGGGTTTTTTTTGTTTGTTGGTTTTGGTTTTTTGTTGTTTTGGTTTTTTTTTTTTCATTAACTACCATAAGTGTTCTGATTTCATTTCAATTTGACCTTGCCAGACTGGTATATCCAAACACAAGCAGAATGTTTTGGACTTCTTTTGGTTTGTTTACTCAATTTTCAGTGCTAATCCAAGGAATGGGGTGGGGAAGGAAAGAAGAGAGGGGAAACAGTATTGATAACAGTCTTCCACTGATACACCTCATTGCTCAATGTGCGTTGTAAGGTTGTGATTTACAGGTCACAGATATAACTGATCTTTTAATTTATCATGCTAATATTGACTACATGATCTCCAGATGTCCCTTCCAACCTCTACCATTCTGTGATATAGATATTCTATTCATTGTTAAATATATTATAAAATGCAGGTGTTTGTTATCTTGGGGCATGAACTTTTCAGTTTAATTGTTCAAAATTAAAATTTTGAAAGAAAAATTAACAGTATGCATACAGAGAATCTCAGTTGATTATGAAAGTTCCTAACAACTTTCTGTACAGTCATGGAAAATTTTTGCCCTTGGAATGAGTCTTGGCACCACAGGGCAACACACATGTTTTTAGACTTTACAGTGACATTTCCAGTTTTCTAAGGACTTTGTGAGCCTATGTTTTTGGGGTAAAACTGGCAGAGAGCTGGATCAGAAAAATGGAGGAAAACTGTGTTACAGTGCTTCCTTGATCTACCTGCTGAGGACTCTGGAAGCAACTTAATGTGGCCTCTTGTCAGATTCACCACTGCCAACAGAGGGGAAAGTAAAACCAACAGGAATGTGTGCTTCAGGCTGGCTATTAGAGTGTAGGTTTCCAACAGTCTTATCAAAATCCTTTTTTAACTCTTTAACAGAAATTCTGGATTACAAGGAGTTTCAATATGTTTGGTTTAATTTATAACAAAAAGGGCAAAATTTTGAAGCATACCTATTTGTTCAACAAACCTTACCCGTTCAGAAATACTGCCTTAAACAGTGAGAGGTGAGTTAATATCATTAATTATTCACTCTGGCAATTCAAGGGAATTAGAGAGCTCTTTCTATACTCCCTGTCCATATTTAAAGGACAGACAAGGCAGAAAAATATTCTTCCTGTTGACATCCAGTAGTCCTTTACTAATTAACTATAGTCATGTCCCTTTTAATGAGGCAAGACTTAAGCCTGCATGGACTGAACACTCTGACCTGATTTAATAAAGCACTTGAACACACACTTAACTTTATATATGTGTACTCCCTTTGAAGTAGGCGTGGAGTTGAAGTTGATACAACTCTTTCTTGAATTTGCTGCCAATTCAATATTGTTCTACAATGTATATTTTCTAACAAAAAAATATCCATCCATTTTCTTTGGCTTATTCTCCAGTCCATTTCTACATATTAAGTCATAGTTGTGATATTAAGCCTGAGTTTTCTGCATCTTACATTGAATGTCTTATTTCTTTTACTAACTCTTAATTTTATATACTTCAAATTAGTTTTAACATAACTAAGTCTTTACCTATCATGTAGTGACATTTACCTGGACATATTTAAGTTATTTGGTGATTAATTCAGGCGTGATTTTTTTTCCAGGTTCCAAACCAATTTTATGCTTATATATCCAATTACAGCTAAAAAATAAACATATTAGTTCCCTAATTCCAATGACTGGAAAATGACTTGTATGATTTAGTATATGATTTTTCATCCTGAATGAGGATGATATACAAAAATCTCCACAGATTTAAATGTTTCAGAAAGAATTTAAATGGCATAGTCTCAAAAAGTAAGAAGAAAGATGATAACTTGATCACAAATTACTTGCAGGATTTCCAGATTAGCTTTATTTTATAACAATTTTTTATTGATAAAAATCTGTTTTAATAGTAATAGGAATATTTTCTTCAATTTTGCCAAAAAGATGGGGATATGTATAAACTAAAAAAACCCTCCATACTTATAGTTTTTCAGGAAAAAAGTAAAAATAAAAAAAAACATTGTAAGAATTTAAGGCAAAAAGTACAATTTCCTGTTTGTGGGGTTTTTTTGTTTGTTTGTTTTTTTTTTTTTTTTTTTTTTCCCCTCTCTTCTAGGCATCATACTTTCACAGTTTTAATTTACTCTAAGGGACTATATCTATTATCAGTGAATAAAATTTTTTTTTTTTGCTCAAATCAAGCGATTAAAATCAGCAGTTTGAACCTTCCTTTGTAAACATATTCATGTTTGTGTGGGAAAATAAGCATGAAAGATCTCTTCAATGCTGTGGAATTTGTGCAAGCTGCTTTTCTGGCATTTAAACCATTTTCTAAGCAAACCTGCAAAAAGTTGATATAGAGTGACAAGCTTAGGGGACTTTTGGACTAGTGATTAACCAAAGCAGGCCACCTTTTGCTAATTAATATCTCTGCTGCTAGCAGATTTTTGTTTCCAGTGTGAAAATGTTGTTGAAGTTCTCGGTTGTATGTCAATGCTGTATTAAGCTGATATTACAGTAAGCAACTGTGAAAGGCCCCAGATGTATTGTGGAGAAGCAAAAGGAAGCCTTTTATCAAAGGCCAGTTCCTGCTTCCTGAATTATGATATAGCTTCTAAAGTTTCCATCCAGATAATAGAATGCAGTCAGAGCTCAGAATATGGGAGAAAAGAAACACACACTTACATGTGCATATGTTCAAATCAAGTACAACTCTCCTCACATAGAAGCAGATGTAGCAAGTGAGGTGCAACAGCTAAATGAAAGCAAATAAAGATAATTTCCCAGAATCTACTAAAAAGTCTACAGAACAGCAATGTAATTGATCTGCTTCTGGAAACAGGAATAAGATCTGTTTGAGTGGAGGTACCATAACGAAGGCAATCTTCAAAGTTATAGTAGTATTTTACTCTGATACAATGGCACTCCTCATGTTAAGTTGAAAGGTCAAGATATGGGGGGAAAAAAAAAAAAAAAAAAAAGAAAAGATATATTAGGCTTAGAAACTGTTTTGTGCTCTTTGCCAAATATTCCAATGGTGTTTCAATAAGTTTATAGTACTGCCTAATTCCATCACATAAAATTACATACACACCAAATACTACAGAAAATGTGTGATTTTTTGTTATTTTTATCTTTGTGTATTTTTTCTCCACTTTTATTCATTTCACCTTTGAGACTTAAGGTAAACTCCAAGCAGAGACCAGAAAAACAAATCATTTCCTTTTAATTACTCCTCCAGGAAATCAGTTAATGGAGGTTCACCTTGGGTCATGTTAAACTGCTATCGCAAATCTTTAGGCCACAAAAGAACTAGGTGAAGAAATCTGTCTGCCACACATGGTGTGACTTTGGGTGATTTTTCCCAGGTGCTTCTTTCATTAATTGATAAAGAGTAACAAATGCTCTATATGTGTGTGGGGAAAAAAAAAAAAGGACCAATACATTCACATTCTCCTTCCTATATAACTCATATCCTGTGCCTTTCCCGTAATTCTGTCATTTGATACAAAACCAACATGGTGTATATTAAAAGGATTAAAAATTGGCTGATATGTTTCAAAAATTAACTGTTAATAAGGAATCATCCTGAAACAGGTGCACTCCCTGCGGGTCCCAAAGAGATCTATTTATATACTCTGTTGTTTAATTCCTCTACCGGAGGAAAACCTGATATCTTCTTGCTCCTAATGTTAGTAGATGACAAATGGATTACAAAAGAAGCAACTAAAGAGGAAGAAAGAGGGGGAAAAAAAAAAAAAAAAAGGGCAAAACAGAATAATCCAGACAGCTTGATAGCGTGGGCACAAATATACAAGTCCTGTCTTAATATGATGAGCTGTAAAGCAAGAAATATACTCAGGGAGGCAAGGATTCTGGCAGGGATTAGAAAGGTCATGGTAGATAATGAACCCAACATGAGCTCTCACTACTGATCTATAGCCGAAAGGGCTAAAGAAATCCCTGGATGTTTAAACAGAGGACTCTCAATTAGGAAGGATGCATTACCTTTTTATTTGGCTATCATGCGACTGCAATTGCAAAGCTTTATCCACTTTTTGGAGGTCTAGAAAGATGTTGATCAGCTGGAGAGAGTTCAAAGCAAAAACATGAGATTGATTAAAAGACTGGAAAATGTGTGTTATGGTGAGAGATGTAAGGAGCTAAATCTGTTTATCCTAACAGCAAGAACAGATCTAATCATAGTGTGTAAGTATTTAAATGGGAAAAGAATGTTGTTAATAGAGACTTCTCAGTCCACTTATTATAAGATAAAATGTCTTAAAGTGAAAACCAGAGCATTTCAATTTCCAGTTAAGTAAATCCAGGAGAGAATTAAGAAAACAAGAAATATGTCTCTGTGCATTGCACTGCCTTTGTACAGAAAAGGGAAATGTGTCACTAGTAGTTTTCATCCCTTTTAACACTAGAGCATCTCAAGTTATGAGAAGAGAGCTATTCAATGAAAACTTTAGACACATTTTGTTGTGAAGTTGAGTGACAAATCCAATGTCTTAACAGAATTCTAGAAAGAATGAGGTATCATGAATGGTTTAAAAAAAATTAAAAAACAAGCAAACAAACTAACAAAATCCCAATGAAATAAACACAAAATCAGCGTGCAATACACAGGAAGACAAAATAAAATAAACAAATAAAACTCAAAGCAAAGAAGAAATTGTTCTGTTTCTAAAATAAGAGCTGTTTCGTACACCAACCATGAATATGAGAATACAGTGTGATTTGTATTAGTCCAAGTGTGAATGCAAATCTGTTCATCTTTGGTCTGACACATTAAATTCATGGTGCAAACATTTCACTTGTAGGAATCACTGAATGTTCAAGCTGAATTCCATAAACAAATATAATATTTCCTTTTTCCTCCAATATATGCACCAACCTTCATGATTTTTTTGTAAACCTGTGGTCATTGTGCAATTAAGTAAATGTTTCATATTGAATCCAATTCCAAATATTTCATTGCACAGGCCATGTCCATCAATGATATGAATCACTGTGCTTATTCAATTAACCTGATACATTGCTGGGTGTAATAATTTGGATTTCTTTAGATTTCAACAGAATATATTTCCATAAATCCCATTAGATTTCCATGAAATCTCAACTCTTCCACTTTGCTACCGCACTTGGCAAAGACCCGCTATGTACTTACAATGTGAGAAATGGAATACCTTTCAAGAATACAATAAATTCTAAGTCCAAGTTTTGTTTTCCAGGTCAGATGACAAAGGTTTAGAAAATAAGTTCCCCTCCTTCCTATACAATAAAATATCTGCTCATTCAGTTCAACATATATATTGTCATCATCCCATCTTCCTGTTTTCCTGACCTTACATTGGTCTATTGTTGGTCAGACATACTTTGAAAGATATGCAAAACTGTTCTGTGAACCACAGGATAGGGCAGCACTGTATAAACACTTTCCAATCTTCCAAATCCTTATTCAATTAGGTAAATGTGAAAAATAGTATGATGATAATAACTGTCTTGACTGAAAAGACAAGCACACATGCATCAGCGCATTTCATTGTTATACAAAACCTCCAAACATTGCTGCAAAAGCCACTAACAGGGTCACATTCAGTAACAATGGAATTACAATCTTTCAGGAAATTGCTTTGTGCTGACCAGGATCTAAATTTCTCTTTAAAGTAGAAATAGAGTTATTATTCCTCTTGATTGTAAAACAGGCTTTCATATTGGAGATAAATGCAATATGAATGATTCATGGTTCTTCTGAAATGGAAAGATAAGCAACATCATAAAGAAACAGGGCATTAACACTTTATTACATAAGACTGGCAAAACTTTATATTCATGGCAATAAAGGCATAGTTCATTCCATTTAGAGGATGAAGCTGATTTTTAATCAAATGAGAGGGGTGTGGTTATGATCTTTGAAAAGCAGACAATGCACATTGTCACATATGGAATAATGAAATACAGTAATTAAATAGTTATATTAAGTAACCAGTTGCAATCAGTGGATTCAGCTAAAGGACACATTTAAAAATCGATGGTGGGAGCAGAAAAAGAAAACCAAGACAAAAAACCCGATGCCTAAATAATCCTCTTCTATTCTTAGATAACACCCCTAGAATATGCTTTTTTATATTCTGTTGGCTTCCTTCTTTTGTAAACAAAAAAAGTGTGAAATCAGAAGGATTTCACAATGAGAAACTATTGAAAACTATCCTGGAAGTAAAAAGGTGCAATTAAAATGATGGATTTCCATCATATACAGAAAAGGTTTGAACAGCACAATATCAAACAATTTAGTCTGAAAAGCAATTCTTTGCCAGCTACTCTTGTCTTCCTGGATATCAAAAATACTGTCTTAGTGCCAAGGGCTGTTGTTGCATTGCTAACAATGTACAAACAGTTCACAGACTGAAAGTGGAAAATATAAGGAGAGAGAGAGAAAAAAATGGAACTTCAAATCCATTTCAACAATAATATGACAAAAGAAGATACTTTATGTTTGAAATTTTGGAAAAGCCAGAATATAACAAAAGTTTGGTTGTTGTAAGAATTTCTTCTGCTGCTTAATATTTAAGGCTTATATATTTAAAACAGATGAGTGTTCATTTTTATTTTTATAGTTTATGAAGATTAAAAGCTGGATATAATTAAGCCATTGTTTTCACAACATCTCATTTAGGGAAATATTTTTTTTCTTTGTTACAGCTAGGTGTTTTTTAACCAAAACAAAATAAAACAAAAAAAACCCACAACACATTATCTTTTTTTCAAACTGGCAGCAATTATAGCCAGGTCAGGGGGAAGATGCTTGCACTAGGCTAGCAAATGTCTGAGAAACTTTCTGTAGCAAACTAAAATACAAGGAAAAGACGTACAGCAGCTGCCATCTTTAATGGAAAGCACACAGATAAATACTGCATAAAAAGATTTATCTCTGACTCTCATGATCTTAATGGAAGGCAACTACTTCTGAATGGGTTCTTAAGGGTTAAACACTCATTTAATTTTGTATTTTCCATGAGAATAACTTATGTGAGTAACTGTTGTTCCTGGTAAACCTTACTACTAGTGACTTTCATAATTAATCTTTAAATTATGAGAAACATAAAAGGAATACACATTATTTCAACTGCATTAAACATGAGCTGGGAGAAAATTTGCCGTTTGGACCTGAATAGATATTAGACACATTTTAATCATAGAATCATAGACTGTTTTGGGTTGGAAGGGACCCCTAGAGCCCATCTAGTCCAACCCCCCTGCAGTGAGCAGGGACACCATTACCCAGATCAGGTTGCTCAGAGCCCCGTCCAACCTGGGCTTGAATGTTTCCAGGGATGGGGCCTCCACCACCTCTCTGGGCAACCCGTTCCGATGTTTCACCACCTTATTTTAGATAAGTTCTTTCAGAAGTTACCATAAAAAGTTAAATCAACAGTGTGGTCTTAAAGAACCACAGAATGGTTGAGGTTAGAAGGGACCTCTGGAGGTCATCTTGTCCAATCCTCCTCCTCAAGCAAGGCCACCCAGGGCCAGTTGCCCAGGACTGTGTCCAGATGGCTTTTGAATATCTCCAAAGATGGAGGCTCCACAACCACTCTAGGCAGCCTGTGCCAGTGCTCTATCACCCTCACAATATAAAAATATTTCCTGAAGTTCCGTGGGAACCTCCTGTGTTTTAGCCTGTGCCCATTTCCTCTCTTCCTATCACTGGGTACCACTGAAAAGAACCTGGCTCCAACTTCTTTGCACCCTTCATCTGGTATTTATACATATTGATAAGATCCCCCCTGAGCCTTCTCTAAGTCCTCTCTCTCTCAGCCTTTCTTCACAGGCGAGATGCTCCAGTCCCTTAATCGTCATTGTGACCTTTTGCTGGACTCTCACCAGTAGCTCTGTATCTCTCTTGTACTGGGGATCCCAGAACTGGACACAGCGCTCCAGGTGTGGCCTCACCAGCCTGCTTGCAAGAACTGATTTCAAGTACGTTGGGAATGTCATCTTTGGAAGGGTGTTTTTTGGCCCAAAGCTTGCTGTTTAGAGATTGCCTATAATTTTCCTCACTTCAGATCTATAGATAGGCTATTAAGATACAATTTTTCATTGATTTCAGCAGAATCAGAGTAATAGAGTATTTGGATCTTCCTGTGATCTTTGGGTAGACTGACTGAATACTGTAAGTATACTTCACATGCTCTAACCTGTCTCAGTCTAACACTGTATTTGAAAAGTCTTGTACTGGAGAACAAAATTATGTTTCCTGACATGAAATAAAGTGAGAAAACTTTGTCCATCTCCAACTAGAAACAAAAACCAAAAAGGCTAAATCTTGTTTACTTACATCAGTCCAGTATGAGTAATTACAAGGATTTATCACGTGATCATCATTTAATTAATGAATCAGTTTACAGCCTAGTTTATAGTTTAACAGCTTGCTTCATTCAAGATGTGGGTTTTTTCCCCCTGAAAATCATAGAGTGTATTCTCAAGTTGATTAACAATAGACTGATAATCTTCCTAACATCATATGGCATTTAACAAAACACAGTAAAACTGATCTTTCAGTGTGTGGTAGGTGTTTTCTGTGAAATTCTGCAAAGGATTCAGTAGCTTTCATTCTATTAATGTTTGAACACTGACTTTGCAGATTTTCATTTTTTGGAGGCAGTATTTTGATGCAAGAAGCAGTGTTTTTAAATATTTTTTCACATATTCTTAATAAACTTGTGGCCACTATCCTTATCATTCAACTGTCTTCTGCTTGTAAATCCAAAGTCATATAGATTATGAATCTATTACCAAAGATTTAAGTGTGTATTATATAG
>KL255223.1:7619-48726 GCA_000699545.1 Podiceps cristatus
TAAAAGGCACCAATAGCAGCTTACAAAGTAGTGTTAGGATCAAGAGTAGCTTGCATGTAAGAATTTGTCATGGAGGTTATTTCCTACTTTCTTGTTCTTACTTCATTTTATGAAACTTCCCCGCTGGTCCAAGGGCAAGTCAATCTTGCCTTGATATGTTTTCCAAATAATGCACCACATAATTACTGTTTTAAAGCTACTTCAAGGTAAAATGTTCTGGTATACACATTTTTGAGTTCTAGACCCTCTGGTAATTAGCATCTGAAAATGATACTTCCTAAGGAAGACATTTTTCACAATGAGGGTGGTGAAGCCGTGGCACAGGTTGCCCAGAGAGGTGACAGAAGCCCCATCCCTGGAAACATTCAAGGCCAGGCTGGACGGGGCTCTGAGAAGCCTGGTCGAGCTGAAGATGTCCCTGCTCATGGCAGGGGGGTGGACTAGATGGGGTTTAGAGGTCCCCTCCAACCCAACCATTCTATGATTCCATGACCACAGGCTGTAACTGAGATTCTTGTTTCCACTGGCTGATGTCAACCAAGAGCTGTATTTTCTGTTTAAATATGTTATATGCACTCAAAAGATTATTCCTCTTGCTGCCAAACCTTCTGATATGATTTTCATTAAAATTTATTTTTCAATTTTAAAATGTTTCCATGTTAACATAACATAGTTTTCAACTTTAGGCATAGCTAACTAACAAGTAAGATGAATTTCACTTGAATTCTATCAGGTACATAGTGTTTTCTCCCTCTGCTCAATATTAAGGGATCTGTAACCCAAGAAATTAAGGTTTTTGAAGGTAAACTGAGCAAATAGAAAAGAGAGGGGTTGTAAAATACTGTTTTAAATATTTGAGCAATTGCCCATGTCTTTTCACCTCTAGAAATGACAAGTATTTATAGACTTGTAATTCAGACAGCTATTTGAAAAAATTGAGTATAATACTTTATGCTTAAAGTATATTCATAATTTCACTGGTTTCCTAAACTGTTTGATTGCTTACATTTTGGAGGAAGAAGAGAAAGAGAAAAGGGCTATAGAATGATGGAAGTTGATTGAGAGTCTGACTTAATAAATGTGACAATCAAATATGAGGATTTTTGGAAACAGAGATAAGCGATGCTAGCCCGAAGGCTGAACTTAATGTCAAAGAGGGTGTTCATGCAAAGTAAAACAGTGTACCTAGTAAACTAGAGAAATATCTTCTTTGGAGAAAAAAATCTCTAAAGATTTTATGCCACTTTTAACAGACAACAACAAAAAAGCCCTAGCTGTACCTCAGGATATGATCAGTCTTTTTGAACTGAATTTGTTCAGTGTTTTTTTGTTCTTCAGTGCTGTCTGCAAGCATTCCCTGTCTCAGTCATAAGGCTCAGAGTTTGGCAGTTTTCTTTCTTTGTTATATTTTCATCATGTGAGATAAAAAGTCACAGATGAGTGATGTAATGGAAACAAATGTTACCTGTGTCTAAGCAGGAGGGAAAAAGCCCTCGGTTGCACTGAATCTGTGCTCTTATTCTTTCATAAGATTGTTTGAAATTTTTTTGAAAATGATAGGGGATTTTTTTTTTTTTCCTTCTCTGCTCAGCCCAACTGCCTCTCTACCAGAAGTGAAGTTCAGTAGCCACCATAGGAATAGCATTTCTGAGGATAGCTGAGGCTGAGACTGTTATGGGCATGATGCGCTCCGGCTCTGTAGGAGGGATGAAGGCTGCATCACTCTCGAGTAGCCCCCGGAGGTTGGCTCCCAGCAGCCGCGCGGCTTTGTAGGAAGCTGTCAGCCCTCTGGGCTACAGGGATCTGCTGGGTTTCATAAGTACCTTGCACAGGACAGTAGCTCTGAGTTAAAGGGTATTTTCTCACAAGAAAGTCTTTTAAAAAATAATAATTAATAAGTCCAAATCTGCATGGTTAATTTCTGAAGAACATTCTGTGTTCAAAATACCAGTCAGCCCTAGATATTTTAGAAGCGAATAAAGCCTAAACACATTCTACAGATGGGCAGTTTGGCTCATCCCTTGCTCGGAGATTTGAATTTGAGCTCTATTTGTTTTTACCAAATGTGAAGGAGTTAATTAGAGATATTAAGGTAATTTCATTCCGTTCAGCAGTCGCTCTCCAGCTAAATAATATTTAATTTGATTAGTCAGCATATTCATGTTTGTGGGGAAGAATTGAGAGGAGGATAAAAATAATAGGGACTATCGATAAGTATGCATTTTCTAGATATCACAATGCCATATAAATCGCAATAAATTACTTTTCAGAATGTGGAGTGTGGCAGATTTTGAGGCTATTATATAAATAGTACTTTCATTCCTTGCTTTAGTATTTGGCGATGGCAAACTCTTCATCTCATGTTTTTTCAAGTTTACTTATGCTCTTTGTCAATTAGTTACTGAAAGATTAGGCTTTTTTTTTATTCTATGCATAGTAAGAAAACACGTTATAAAGTTACTCAAAAAGTGAAACTGAGCATTATGTTATCAACATGTTAAGCAAAACTCACATGTTTATGACCAGCAATTCAGTGAGCTAAACCAGACAATACTTTAAATACAGCATGATGTGACAGAGCCCCTTGTATTTTCTTTTACATATTTTTAAGTAAAATTATTATGAAATCTTGTAAATCTGGTGCTCATAGGCACGATTCACTGATCTGCTCGTTGAATTTGGGCAGTCATAATCAAAAAGTCCAGCGGAACATCATTGACAAACTGGTCTAAAACGAGACTGCAGGATCGCCTAGGTTTTTATTTCCAAAGAAATGCATGCCTGCCAGAAATGAGGGATGAGGTTCTGGTTGTCCTAAAGTTATTACAAGTGGGAGATTACACAGACATATATGGTAGTGATGAACAGAGATCAGAGAGCCCAGACATCAAGGGGAAGGAGAAAGGGGAATTAAGAGATCAAAGATTGTAGAGTAACTGGAGGGAGAGTTGGCTTTGTCTTCTCTGCCAAAAAAGGTGTGTTTTTTGTAGTGAAAGAAACTAACAGTAGCGATAGTTATTTTGCTGTTATTTTGCAGTAAAGGCTCTGTAGCTTTTACTGTGATGTAGCTGAACAAGTTCAACTGCACAAGTGAACCGTAGTACCTCTGCCCCTTGTCTCCCTTTTTACTTAACTGTGAGATAATTTTTAATTAATGAACAGTGAAAAAAATTACTCTGAATTTCTCTGGTTTATTTCATTGAACACTATTCAGAGAGGAAAAAGCCTAGCAAAGAAGAGCAGCCTAACTTGGGCAAAAATGATGGAGTCTGATTTTCATATTAAGCAACATTTGACACCACAAGAACTCAGACTATCGGAAAAGCACATAGCGAGTAATATCTGGAGAGGATAAGGCACCGAGGGTTGTGCAGTATGAGATAGCAATTTATTTTCCTCTTTGCCACCAATTTGCTTGGTAAATGTTGAAAACTTGCTTTTCCTTTCTGATATGTTTCTTCTTGTTTCTTAAATAATCACCAAAAAAAGCAGTTATTCATTAATTTTTCTCTTAATCTTTCATTATTCAAGAAAAGAGTTTACTAAAACCTGAGGTCAGACCTCTTTACTACTGGCTACTTAGGTAGTGAAAGCCATACCTGAATATTTAAAGCAGTCTGACATGTTGATTATCCATAAGTCTCAATGGAAATGTACACTTTATTTATAAGAAGACTAGGGAGAGTATGAAGTCTGTGCATTTTGGGGGATTTTGAAAGAGTATTATTCCAGGACCATTTTTTTATCTTCCTGGATTATTTTGGATTTATTAGCTTCTTGGATTTCAGACAAAGATGTGGCATTAAATGCCTAAAGGTAGTACTCCAGTTTTAAAGACACTTTCTACAGATTATAGCCTTTATATACTTTCTCATATAAAATTAGCTGAGACTTCGAAGAAGCTTGTCTACAATTTCTACCATCTCATCAGTAGTAGACAAGGCTTTATCAGAAATCTTCATCTAAAGAAGGATCTGTGAAAGCACATTTAAGCTGGGTCGTATCCTAAGTTTCCTTTATCATACAAGTTTATGTAGAAGGAATTTTCACAACATGAGTGTTTGCTTGATAGTAGATCCAGCAAGAATGCAAATTAGTAGAATTTCTCATGCCCAAGTTACATTGGAAACAATTGCTTCAGTTTGGTGAATTATTTCAGTTTTGTTAAATTTTCATCTACAATTGTGTACTGGAAGGCAACATGTCTACCACCAGGTTCTCATTACTTTTTAGAGAATGTAGCATGTAATTCTCATTTTTAGTACCTGAGAATGATTAAGAGGAAAACTTCCTCACCTTCAAAGTTAAAAAACAATAATAATACAGTCAAATTGTAATACCTTTATTTTCTGGTCTTCAGGATAGACCTGGTAGTAATAGCCTCTTAAATTCACAGCAGAAGAATAATATTTTTAATAGAGTAAATTTTCCTCTAGGATTATGTGTTTTACGGATGTCTACCATATACCTTATCTAGGGAGTTGATTCTTTGTTTAGTATAAGTAGCACTGGGATCACAGTAAAAGAGAAGGCTAGCCTCCTTTGCTGTCTGCAGACTAGATTGCCTTAAGAGACATTGAGACCAGTAGAGAAAAAAGAAATTACACTGATCCAATAGATATACTGCTGAGAGGTTTCTATTATATTCTTACCTCAGACATTGTACCACCATTAAATTCACACTTTCAGGCCCTGGGAATCAGGTCAGCATGACAGAGAAGTTTGGCTAAAATGAATCTGCTATATTAGTTTTTGTGAAAATGATTAAGCTCTGCAGGTTCAAGATCAGGACTATTTTTCAAGAAGTCATTGTTTCAAAGCTAGGCAAATAAACCCTAATATAAAAGAGAAAATCATAGGGAGCCAGACAAAGATGAAATTGAGTAGCAGAGTAAACAAACTACCTGAATACATGATCTCAAGTAGAAAACAACACTAAGTCATTTATTTGGCACAGCTAAAAATCAGCTGGCAGGCAAATTTTTTTTTTAAGTGTTTTAAGTAGACTGCCCATCAAATAAGCATAATTATAATCAAAATTCTTACAACGTTCATAAAATTCCTAAAGGCAATCAGCTCCACTCAAATTAGTAACTTGGATAAATCACCATTAATTAGCTAATATAAGCCAGCAGGTGGTTTTGAGCCCAGAGAGATTCCCTGGTTATTTAAATTATGTATACTACACTACACCAAAGATAGACTAAGTGAAAGAGGAACAACAGGCACAAGTCTGGTTTAAAAAAAAAAAAAAAAAAAAAAAAAAAAAAAAAAAAAATCTGTTTAGGGATGATGCTCAGTTAAAGTCTTCTCCAGCTCCCACATCCTACCCAAAGGAATACAAGGCAGCTTTGACCTTCAGCTCAGATAATATAATCCAGAAATGTTCTGCGTAGTTCCTGTTTCAACACTGAAATACATGCAGGAAACAAAATCTTCGTTGGAAGCTTGCTTGAATAGGTTTGTTCTAAAGCTGGTGTGGTTCCTAGAGGATGGATATAGCAGTGACTATGTTCTGTACAAAGGTATCACTGAAGCCACAAGGATAGCTTTGCCAGCGTACACGTTAGTCACAAAACCAGAAGGCGATTCTTTTTTGGGAGCTTGAGATAAGCACTTGCTATAAAGAAATAAAATAAAAATTGCATCATTTTAAGAGATGAATGTCCAGTCTTCTGTGACCAATGCCATCATGCTCAGTTGTGGACAATAACTATTAGGAACCCAACTGAACATTTTTACATTAGTACAACAGAAGAAAAATGGATTTTTTTAAAAAATATTGGTACTCATAACTTTATGACACCCAGAGATTCTTTGAAAAATCTGACCCAAATCTGCATATAAATCCGTTGGCTTGCGATAATTTCTATTTGCATGGTGTGTTACCCTAAAAATCTCAGAGAATGCCATAAAATTTTGTCATAAATTACTGCAAGCCATAAGACTTACATTTGGTGATCATACAAAATTAAGGCTCAACTATATTTTACAGTCTTTGATTGAAGCTAATGACATCATGTGGGAGGAAACAACAAGGTCAAGTATTTGTATTTATCCCAGTGACATCATCTCTGAAGGGCTGGACTGTGATGTAGTAACAGTACTTTCAGGGATTAAAAATCCTGCCAGGTTTTACTGGGTAATGTGCAGATCTGGTAGCAATATTTAATGCCAGTGTGGGATCATCCATGCTTTTCACATTAATCAACCCAGCGTAATGCTTTGTTTATGAAGAACTAAGACTGCATATTGCATTGTATTTCTGCCTCTGTGTCTGGCAAACTCATTGCTGGCATGTACTTCGTCCTGGATGATGTATTTTGATGAACTCGTTTTCATACATTTATACAGGTTTCTAGTCTATCACATTTGTTTTCAATGATAAATATATTACAAACATATTATCCAAGAATTAGTTAGCATTTTCATTCAAACACAAATTTCTATGAATTGAGTCTGTTCAATACTAGAAAGAATGGCATAGGAAGAAATTTTTTCATTGCCATATTATAACCCAAATCCTGAAGTCCTTAGTGTTTCCTTTGAGCATAGAAAACATGCAGCCTGTAGCAACCAAAGTCCTCCCCACTTCTGCAATAAACACTTGGGAACTGGTCTTATCCCACGTAAATGGGGAATCAAGGTGGTTCCCGAGTTATTTGAACAGTGTAGCATTGTCAAGCCTCAAGACACGTTGCAAGCTACTGTGCAGCCTTCATAATAACATTTCAATGAAAAACACTACTCTGTCGACCTTTTCGCTTGGCCTCATAGACCAATGCTTCCTTAGTGGATCAAAGTCCCTCACAGAAGAGGACAATAGATACATAATGATCGAAAGCACGAAGATAAGTGCACATTGACAACTTTCCAGCTGTTGATAGAGACTCTGTTGAAAGATGATAGAGAGTAGAGCTTTATTCGTTTTCTTGCAGACTTCTTTACCCATCACCAGTCTCCACTGCCACAACTGGTCCATTTAGGTCACTCTGCCAGGAATGAGGGAGCCTGGGCAAGACCCAACTTGTGTGTGTGCGTGAAGGCCTGGACAGCACCGGAGTTCGTTGAATTCAAGGGCAATTTTTCCTCATTTTTAAAAGGTTTTCTCAATCTTTGCCCTAGCCCTTCACTCTTCCACTGAAAGAGGGAATTAGGGCCTAAGCAATGATTTCAGAATGTATCCTCAGTCAAATGCAAAATATGTAAAAATGGTAACAGTCATAACTAATTCAGTAGGTAAAATTAATTCCATGTATACACAAAAGTAACATCACTAGTTTTTAAAAAATGTGACCTGCATTGTAGCTTAAACTACCTTAAAAATTCTTTTATTCTGGGCATAGTATAGAAGTATGCAACTGTTCGGTGGGAAATAAATAAATAAATAAAACAGACTTGTTGCTCAGCACATGCAACAGTGCCATTTGATATCTTTTTTTTTTTTGGACTTTGTAATAATGCTGTGACTACCGCTGTTCACAAATATTTTATTTATAAAAACTACCCTCCCACAGGGAGCTGCAGATGATCTGCAAGCTGAAGACTAGCCTGTAAACTCCACTCATTCTAGGAAATGGTGCTTCTGTTTTCAAATATCAGCGCTTCGGTTAGGATTTTAGTAAATAGTACTGTGCTCCCAATTTCAGTGTATAGATCTAGCTCTTGGGTAAATTGTTAAGCTAATAGTTTAATGTCCAATCTTTCTATGACTATACTGTTATGCTCTGTTGTTGATAAAAACTGCAGAAAAACTGTCTGAATGCTTTTCCTTTAGCACGACAGGTAGAATTAGTGTTGTTTTTGCAAGTAAAAATAGCCATTCGATATCTTGGAAAGATCAGCACTTGTAAACCATCATTTGTTAGTAGCTTTTGAATGGAAGCCAAATAGGTGTTAATGCTTAGAAAATGTCATGTCTAATAGAATGAGTTTTAGTGGCCAAAGTCACGAAATTTAGAGCACAACAAAAACACTGGGATAGTGTTTACCAGAGGCAAGTTAAGCCTGATTTCATATATCAAACAATTTGAAGAGTTCCTTTGTAGGTTTTTTATGTTAACCCTTCTCTAATATCCACAGTTAGAGATCATCCTTTTCTAACGTGGTATACTGAAAAAATGATGGTAGTAAGCCAGATCAAAGGCCCATCTAGTCTGGTATCTGTCTAGCAGGGGCTAATAGATGAGGAAAAACATAAGAATAGGGAATTCAGAAGCAATACTTCTGTCTGATATTCCCTCCACATCTTCAACAACAGCCTGCAAGTGAGAGACTGTCTGAAGAAGTTGTTGAATGTAAATCCTACCATATTTAATAGGCTTTCCTGTACTTGTCCATGAACTTGTCCAGTATATTTCTAACTGTTGCATAACTTTGGTAGCCAAGACATCTCATTGAATTTCACAGTTAAAAAATAGCTTCCTTGAAGCTGTCCTTAGCCCATTGTTTTGCAGTTTCAGTTGTTGTCCCTCAACTTTTGCTCCATGAGAAATAGAGAGTTATCATTTTCCAGTCCTCTTCTTCGTGGCACTCATGCAAATACATACATCTCTTTATATCCCACCATCAGTAATCTTGCAGTCAAGCTGAAGCTTGCAATCTCCCCATGCATAAAAGGCTGTTTTCTACATGTCCATTAATTCGCATTTATCAACACTGAATTTTATTTGATGCTTTATTGCCCAGTTACAAAATCTTTCTGAAGTTCTTTAAAGTTTTGATTTTGGTTACCTTGTGTAATTTTCTATCAGCAGTAGCTTTTGTCACTTGGCTGTTCACTAACAGTGTTCTTTTTTTTCCTTAATGTTTATCTGTACAAATTCTGCTTTAGATCCCTGTTGAATTCACAACTAATCTGACTTCATAGTGAAAATCAATCCATCTATTCTTACCTTTATTTCCTACCTTTAACTAGTAATTAATGCAGAGAAGATATCTGAAGCATTCTGGGAATCTAATCAACCAGGTAATATTCCTCCAGATCCTCATGCATTCCTCAAAAGAAAATAATCTCATGAGACCTCTGCAAAAGCTATCTTGATTTCTTTTCCTCATTATAACATTTTAATTCACTTATCTATCATTATATCCTTTATTAGAGTTGTAGTTAATTTGCCTGGTATGGAATTCAGATTTTTTCCTGGTCCTTCCTCCCATGGAACGTTCTTGTTTTTAATTAATGTCTTGTTTAGCACTTGGTATTATTCTGGTATTGAGGCTGATTTAAGCAATACCCATGTATGTGTCCTTTAAACCTCTTGAGCAAATACCACTTTCTTGTGCAATTCATTTCTCAGTTTGTTCTAATCCTCCTCCACTGGTGTTTCAATTTCCTCTCACTCTTACCTAGAAAATGGAGATGCTGATGTAGACCTCTGCTGGAGGTCAGCCTTAGTGACCACCATCCTAAGAATACATTTTGCCTTTCTGCTGTTTTTATTCCTTGGGTTCTCTTTGAACTCTTTTTTTTTTTTTTTTTTTAGGTTTTTTTTTTGGGGGAGGGGGGGCAGAAGCAGCATGTAATTATGCTTTTTCACACTATTTAATTGTAAGGGCACAAATATTAATAGGAAAATAATGCAATTTGTAGAGATGTGGTATTTGAAATCTGTGCTCTGTTATGTTTGTGAAGCTTCATCAAGCAATGGAATAAGTTGTATTTTTATGCCTGTACCCTGAATCTTTCATCTTTTATATTTTAGAAAATTGCCTCCGATATCTTGGCATCATGAAAGTTAACGTTAGAGTTCAGTTCAAAAATAGGCAGTCGTCAGCTATTTGTAGGTGTAGTGACGGCGTCAAGTTGGTGTTCTTGGGTTGTAACAGGGAGCAGGCTTCTGCGTCGGTGGCAAGTGAGCAGGAGACGGCGATTGCAAACAGCTACGTTCTCCTGGGCTATCCAAGCTGGGCTATCCAAGGGCATTTCTGACAGGCATGTCAAACTGCAGGGGCCCTGATTCCGCTTTTAATTAAGAGCAGTATGTTAGAGACATCTGTACCTTCCTTCTTGCATGTTGAAAAGTCCAGGGGAAGCTCCCACAGTAAGCAGTGACAGAATACAACCTTACGTGGTAACTAAACTTTTAGTGACTTACTGTTTCTTCACTGTATTGTCTTATTCATTAGCTGTTTGAAAAAAAAAAAAAAAAATGCTGTACTTTTCATGACCATTTCCACTCTTTCTTCCTTCATCCTTCTTTTCACATTTTTGCTGTCTTCAGGGTTTTCTTCCATCATTTCCCTGCATTTCTTTCCTCAGACGGACTTCAGTCTTCACTCCTAGTTCTTTTCTCACAGCACCAGTTAAATAATCAGAGGTGATGTTTGGCTTGATAGCAAAATGTCATTATTTGAATTTAGAGACAACATCCTAATCAAATTGAGAATCGAAGAAGCAGCTTACTCCTCAAGAGACATTGCTTGAAGTTATCTGCCAATTTAGGCAAATACCACTGCATTAGTTATTGATTAGTCAGCGGAGGAAAAATTTAAAACTCTTTGGGGATACAAATGGAGGAAATAGTTCAGTAAAGCAGTAAAGCTATCCTAGAAGTCTTTGGATACTTGTGAGAAAGGGAGAGAGAGAATTTGGAGTGCATAAATGTAGTGAAACAATAGAAAGCATCAGCGCTTAGAGAAGGAAAGATTTGTATCTTCTAAGTATTCTGCCTGGTCACCCAAAAAAGGGGAGCAGGGATTTGAAATAAATTAAAAATTCAATTTGTGATTTTTTTTTGTTTTTTGTGGGGTTTGTTTTTGGTTTGTTTTTTTTTTGGTTTTGTTTTTTTTTTTGGCTGATCTTCTGTTTGTAAAGGAGTCCTGAAAGGTTCTAGGCTTGCTAACTTGTTTTGAAAATTTCAGAAGATGCGGTGTGTGCTCTGTGGTATGTTGTGTGATCTTTTCACAATTACCTTAGAATCTGGCATATTAAATTTTTGCCAATTTACATTTTCTTGCAAGAGTATGATGCATGCTTGAATTAAGATGTCATGATTTGGTTAAATGTTAAAAAAAATTTAAAGAATGATAAATGACAAAAAATATTAATGTCCTTTTTTCAGCAGCTTAGCTTTTAATCTTTTACTTTACAGTGTCCTAAGCTTGCTGGGTTTTCTGTTTCCTTTCTTTACATAGTCAAGACCTACATTTAAAAGAACAATGCATAAAAGTATGTAGGTAAAAATGTAACCTTAGATTGAGATTATCTAATGTTTTTATATTAAAGCCTTGTCTGCAGGTGTAAGGCCTCTTTGCTTTTAAGTTGCTTAACTAGCATCATAATGCAATATTTAAAAAAAACCCAAAACAACAACAACAAAAACCAGACAGATATCCTTTTAAGCTTGCTGGTGTAAGCTCTGCATACAATGAAATACTTAGTGCATGTTCCAAAGCCCATCGTTAGCAGAGTGCATACACAAACACAGACAAATAAACACCAAGTTAGGAGACCTTTTGAATTAAAGGATAATGTTGACACAAGAACAGACTTTTTTTTTTTTTTTTTAATGAACTGGTTCATTGATAGGTTTAGGTCAGGAATTAAGGGTAGTGAAGTTTTGAAAAAAAACCTAAAACTAAAGCATTATGGACTTCTGTTAAGGTAGGACTTCAATTAACAAGCTTATATTACATGAATGTTATAGTTGGACTATGATCGTAAAAATTTGGAGGGTATTCAAGCTTGTAAACTGAAAAACTGAAAAATTAAGATTCTCAGGCACTCCTTGATGTCTGATTCAGTGATTCAGTTTTGGGAGAGTAGCTTATTATTCCTTTCATAACTCCTTTATATTCAAGATAGTCCTTTATCATCTGTTTTAAGACAATTGAGGATCTAGTTAGTGTGTTTTTCATTTTGTCCCACTCCCTGCCTTTTTTTTTTATATATATATATAACCTCTTTAGAAGTGAGGTCCATCAGTAATCTTAGTATAGCTGGGGAGAGATGGAATACAAATATACTTTTAACATTCTGAATTCCCTTGGTGACTTGAGTGCAACATAGAAACCTCAAACTAACACTTTACAGAAAATATCTAGCTGTACAAAAAATATTTCATTAGAATCACCATGTTTCAGTTGCCATTAATGGAAGAACTCAGTTCAGATGATTAAAATTACAACCACTTAGTACCAATCCCCCCAGTGCTTAACGAAGAGACTGAAGTTTTACAAACTGGGGATTCAGTCCAGACCATCGGCAGTGATGCAGCTCGCACTGAATTGCTTGTTTACCCTTGCTTTCAGTAAATAGATGTTTCCTTAGCAAACATACTATATACAAAATAATTAATTTGCATTGTCTTAATAAATTTAGTTGTCCATAAACAGATTCAGAACTCTTCAAAATAAATCTCTCACATTTCATAATTCAAACTTCTCTACTAAAATTACTTTGAAAATGCCAGTAGCTGTAGTCTTTGTAAATCCTTTGTGTGTGTGTGTAATTAAACTTCAGAATGAGTTATAATGAAATACTCTATTTTGTTACAGCATTACTTAAAAGCTCACAGGGAACTGAGTTGTAAATATTGCTCTCTGTGACATTTTTTTCCTATAAAATAGGAAAACCAATTTCATACTAAACTTGCCTTTTCATATAATTATTAATTGTGAAGCTTTTTTTGCCATTACAAACAATAGTATGAATGTAAATATATCAAAAAGATGTGTATTTGAGAAGTCTAGTCTTTTAATATAGGTGAATTTACTTAGCAGTCTCTAAACTAACAGTGTCCCAGAAGACTGCAGTATGATTCCGCTTTCTGATTTTACTTAGATGTCTGGAATAATTAATAGTAAGAAAGACTGACCAAAATTCAGAAGAGATTTTGCTAACGTGCAGATGTGTCTCCATGGATGTAGTCATTCTGGTACGAATCAGGAACATTATCGGTAACACAAATAACACATCAAAATGGGACATTACGTTGTACTTCAAATCAAAGTCTCTTGGTCTGTGCAAGTCACTCATGTGTTGCTGGCGTTTGGTACTGCCTAATCTGATCTTTCCCCTCCACACCTATACCCAGGTGTTAGAAAGAATGAAACTGAATTAAACCTTGTGGAACTTTCCACCTAAGAGAGATGGTGCTGGGATTGTGTTATTCCAGCAGTGCCCACTTTTGGGAAAGATTCAAACTGTGTCACAGTCTCACTGTTGACTTCTTGTGGACTCCATCCATCTTTTTGAGGTGATACAGCAATTTTTGGTAGCGTCAAATGGTGCTGGGTGGTCCAAAGGAACATCTTTTCTGTCTGTGTGTGTGTGTGTGATAAAAAGAAATCTGACCTCACTGACTCACAAACCATTTTGGTTCTATGTCTTGGCTTGAATTTACACTGTACCTAATCTCTAAGAGTAGTTTCTAATTAAAAATTCCTTGTAGTAAGTCTTTGAAAATGCCACCTTATGCCAACTTAAGAAGAGTGTTTGGGGAGAAGAGTACTTGGATACAAATGATACCTGCAGGATGGAGATCTTTAGTGTCAGACAAAAATTGAGGAGAATATTCCTTTTTTGAAGAGGTATTGCTTATCTCATCTGCTCTCAGGAGGAGTAAAACCATACAGAATTAAATACCAATAATAATTGTATAATTATTCTATATATCAACAACTTGGACAAATTGGTACATAGATTTGGATTAGTATTAGAAAACTAATCATTGTGAAAGTTATTTCATTTGCATATTAAACAAATACATTAATGAAGAATACTACTGTTAAAACAAATGTGTAGTTATCCTTCTTAACCAGAAGTAGAACACACAAAAACTAAAATTGACTTTGTTTTCTATTCTTCCAAGTTCACAAACTTGCAGATAAGTTCAAAATATTTAATTACTATTAAAATTGAAGTCAGTGAATAGAAAGGGCAACTAGTGAAAATGTGCATTGCAGCTTACCCTAAAGGAAGAAATATTGGGCTGATGAAAGCAACCTATAGAGAATGTGAAATAACAGCCAAGTGCTGGCATTTTAGGAATGTCTGTTCATAGATGTGCAAGTTTTATTTCACATTGTCCTCACCCTTCTCAATAAGAATGACTGATAGCTTCACTTTGTGATTTCCCAGCTTTTAAGAGGCTATTTTTATTTATTTTTTATGACCAACCTTACACTTGTTAAATGTAATTTTTGCTTTATGTAACATAAAAAAGAGCACATCTGCAGTATGCTGTCCCATGAATTAACAAGAATGACTGGACATAAGACAAGAAATCCTTTAAAAACATATGTTCACATTAAATATCTCGGCTATCTCAGTAAAGGAGGTCTTATGGGGTCATTTTTGATGCACTGCAAGTAAACCATTTCTGCTCTCCTGAAATAGTTTCTTTCGGGTTTATATTGAGCTTGTATAAAGGCACATTACATAAATAAGGGCTTAGTTTGTACATTAGTCTTTTACATCTTGGATTCTTACTAAATCCTTGTTTTTACCAACTTGATGCTTAAGAGATATTGATTTCTGCTACATGTGTCTATGGCGTTTATTTTGATATGTCTGGGATTAAAAACAAAATTAACACGCATAATCAGTTTTCCTAGAATTAAAAAGGATGCTTTGGTGCTTTTAGTTACATTCTTCTGAAGAAAAAGGAGAGTAAAAAGGATGTGATAATAAAGGGATCGATTTATTCAATCACTGGGTATAAAAACATTAGCCCTGGGAAAGAGCCTTCCTCTAAGAGCTTTAGCTGCCCAGTCTCACTTGTGTGGCACAAAATAATTTGCATTTTTAGAGAAATTTCATGTCTTCTGTGAGCTCTAGTGAAACATGAATAAATTGCTTTCTTTTCCTCTTTTTCTGATTTTATAAAGCTGAATCCATTAGGGGCTGAGTCAAACTGTAATGAAAGAAAGGCAACAACTGAGATGATGGAAACCCTGGATTAGATTTCTTAGTAGTCCAAGCCCAGCTGTCATGGCCTACGTGTCAAGTTAGTGCTCTTTGGGGATGCTTGACAGTACATGTGAATATTTTTTTAACTGCTGTGCTACAACAGGTCTCTAAAGCAGCTAGGAATTAAACAGAGAAGCAAAGATTAAGAATTAAATAGAGCCACAGCAAGCAGTTCACCAGAGAGACTTGCAGTGAGGCAAGGAAACCTTTCCAAGACTGTTAGCCCACTGCCATCTGCCTGACAGGCTTGCACGTGACCCACCGTCCTCCCTTTGTGCAGGCTGAGCCTGCTGAAGACACGCGGAAAGGATACGGCGGCTCGTGCTACTCGGTGCGCGTGAAGGATACGGCGGCTCGTGCTACTCGGTGCGCATGAAGGATACGGCGGCTCGTGCTACTCGGTGCCTGGCCTGGCGCGGCTCTCGCGCAGTCTGCTGAGTTGACCGCAAACCAATGCTGCCGTTTTTATCCTTTCATACTACAAATATTCTTCTTAGCCGGTTCATTATATAATAGTTACAATCTAAACAGAAGCCAAAGTACAGTTTCTAGTTTTATGCCTAATAAACGAATTTGCACACCAGGATCAGACTAGGGCTCTGCTATTAGAAGAAGGGCAATCTTCAAGACTCATGCCTGTGAAATATTCCTTCTGCTGGAACAAGGCTTTGCTTGAAGACTCTTAAACCTCCAAGCAGGAGTGTATTATTCTAATTCATAGCAAGAAATTTTCTCTATTATAGCTTGTGAGCTTTGTGATGAAGTTGGAACAAGATTTGATCAGAACAATACAGATTCCAGCATGGATTTTAGGAGGAAAGCTGCATATTTATTGTTTTTATTGGGAAGACTTTTTTCCTGTCAAAGCACCGAACATTCATTTAAGTACAGTCCAGTGTTACATTATTAAATTACTGTTACCCAGAGACTTCTGCCTATCGCTTGGAATCTATCCAGCTTCCAAAGAGACTCTCATTCCCTCCCGCGAAGGGGATGATGGCCCAGTCAAGGGGTCCCCAAGTCTGTAGTAGATTCAGATAGCTGAAATCATCTTAAGTTCTACGTTCGCTTTGTGTATGCGGGGAAATTGTGATATTTTCAAAGCTATGTTCATTTCAAAACAGATTTCCTGGATTGTGAGAACAGTTTAAAAAAAAAAAAAAATACAAAAACCTGCCAGAATCGCTCTCAGACTGGTGCCCTGGGGAGAAATTCTTTTCTTATTTCTCAGCTGCTGACTTCACATGATTTACCACGTCTTAGGAAGGCATTTCATACTGGCAGCATCTGTAACTGAAATGGTGTTTGCCTCCACTTCCACTGATGCCTTTGTGAGGGACAGGACTGAGAGTCAAACCTTCCCTTAACAGTCTAACCTACGGCAGCAGCACAGAAATAACCCTGGTTCCTTTTCTCCTCTTGCATCGTGGTTGGGGAAAAGGTCCAAAAGCAGGCAGCTTGCCCATCGCTGCTCTCCTGCCCTCAGGCCTAGAAGTCCATGCGTTCCTTCAGCCTCCGCAGTCTCTGCCACACCGCGTCCTGCGGTGGTTCTCCTCTCGGCCCTGCCACTGCAGTTGAGCAGTGGAGTGGCAGGGCGACATCTTTTACTTTGTGAAGACATTTGTTTGCCTGCTGGATGCTTCTAAGCTCTGCTGTTCCTGGAATAAAAAAATGTGATTGGTATGGCATAATTCAAAGTGATTTTAAAATTACTGAAGTCAAATGTTTTCTAATAAGACCTGTTTTGAAGCAATTTGGTAAAGCTGACGTAACCAAGCTGATTTCAGTGAAGCTGCATTGGTTGCATCACTTGAGGATAGGGCCCAGACTAGCCAGAGCATTTGTTTTTAAATTCTAGCTTCTACTGACATGTTCTTAAAAATCTCTGTAGTTCTATAACTTTCTAAAGTAGCTCACAAGTCGTATGCTGACTGCTAATAAAACAGAAAATCCATTTCCATTTTTCAGTGTAATCTTTTTTTCATGTGAATCTATTTCTCATCAAAAGAAGCGGATGACTGGCCTGAAAGCTGGAGTTCTCTACTTATCTGTAAAGACGAAAGAAGACAAGTAGTGGCCTTTCAAGTTGTCCCATGTTGTCTGGAAGAACATAGCCATAAATCCAAAAAACTAAGAGGGAGAAACCAAACACTCAGTGTTGTTCTAGCCAACAAAAGTACTGTTCCTAAGGCCTGGTGAAGAGACCTAGGTCTGATCTCACCCTGTTGGTAAAATCAGCAAGGAAAGCTGAGACAAAGAAGCTTCTCTAAAGCATCCGTGGGAGAGATACCTCACACGGCATTATATCCGTGTCATCATATATGAATGCAAGCACCCTGCATAAACCTCGACCTTAATTTCCAGCAGCTGGTGTTTGCCGGGGTTTTTTTAAATAGAGGGGTAGGACATTTTGCATCAATCTTAGAAGAGGACTTCAGCTGCTACAGAGAACGATATTCTCCCCAGAAAACCTCAGTCACGAGAAAACTGATACTTCCATAAGGGATTCTGTATTTTCTTTTTAAAGAACATAATCTTCCAGATGCTTCCCTTACATCTCCTTAGCCAGAGAGGATACACTCATGTCTAAGATGCGTTAGAAGATATAAAGCTGAAGTCAGATAAGGAGAAAAAAAAATCTCCCTGGCTTTTTTTTTTTTTTTTTTTTTTTTTTGGAGCAGATGCATTGCTGAATTTTCTCTGCTTCACTGGCTTCAGCTTCTGTACCCGGAAGATACCTTTGGCTGAGCTCTTGGAAGACAGTTTCCCAGGCAAAAAAAACCTACTTTATAGAGGCCTCAGATGATAAACAGTTTGTGAGCCACCAGGCAAAGCAGTCACTGGAGATGCTGAAATAAAGAAGTCTCAACCATGAAGAAGTACTCTTACATATAATTACAGAAGAGTAGGTAACCCTTTAGAGGCCAGGAAACAGCAGATCCAAAACAGAACATAAAGAATGAGATCTGCAGAACAAGAAATTCTTAACAAAATTACATAGAGCACTCCTGTAAAAACACCGAGATAAAAGCAAAAAGAACTAAAATCAGAGATACTTCTAATCAGAGCAGTACTTTATTTGAACCTCAGTATGCTAATGACATATAATTAAGCAAGAGGAAGCGTTTAAGTAATCTGAGTTTTTCAGCTTTCCCTCCCTTTGGGACACCTTTGGGGGACCTGAATTTCAGAGAAAGGGGTGCTAAGCACTCTCTGACAGCAAGATCCTTTGAAGGCACATCAAGCTGCATATTCAGAAATAAGTATCACACAGTATGAGTGATTTAAACTGAGCTCCTCTGCTCAGCAACATATTTTGCTCAATGGGTAAAGATGGTGTTTATAAAACGCAGTCATGAACTGTCCTGCTATCCTGTCTTGCAGTTTTCGAGCCTTTATGACAAGTACTTAACAGGCTTAATGCAGTACATCTATATGAGTAAAGAATAAGATTCGAGGTTTTATATGTAGCCATGAAAGAAGGTTGAATAGTAAGTGCATAAAGTAGGTTCTCAAGCAGAGTATTTAAAATTTTACAGGATAAGGACTGTAGTGATTTGGGAGAAGACAGATGTACTGAATTGGGCATGAATTGGTATTAGAATCATCACTATGTCCGAAATCTGTGTTTTCACATCTACTGTCTTGTACTTGTTTACTGAGTACCTGATATATCTTGCTTTGCTTTAAAATGAATGTGGCGATGGTAATTCTGCACACAAATTAGGAAGAAATATGCCGCTTCTGTTACAATCGTTGTCTGAAACATCAGTCCACTTACTGCTTCTTTGCCCTTTGCAATGAGATTAGATTTCATTCATAATTCTGAAGATGTGTGTTAAAAACTTCTGTGCATATATCATTGATATATACACATTTTTTGTAAAAGCCTATAAGAATAGCTTTGAAAATGCTGACAACAGTTCTCCAGGACTATAAAATACCACTTCTGTGGCCAAGATAAGGATTTCCTTTCATAAGGATTTCTAAGTAGCTTTTGGGCTCAGTCTTTAGTGGTGTCTCGTGGTTCCCAGCAGAGATAGAGGCATGGAAGTGTTTTCATACTGCTTGTATGTTCTCTCCCCACCAACTCTTCTGGGCAGCCAAGGGTGAGTTGGGCTGCTGCCATGAGAGCGAGCAGCCCCCCTTTGCTCACAACTTTGCTTTCTCAGGAAGTTCCCCCGGGGCTTCTCCTGCCTTTCGGAGAGAGAGCAAGTAGGTTCCAGTTCTGATCTTCATTCTGCATCTGGGTGGGGGGTGAAGGAAAAGAAACCCTTCTCTGGGCCTTCTGGGAATTCTCCTTTGCTCCGTGGAAACCTTTGATTAACCAGCTGGGCAGACGCTCGGCCTGCTTTGTATTGCTGGAAAACTTTGCCTTAGCCTGAGAAAGTTTCAAGATACTGAATCTGAAACATTGTTTCCTTAATTTCTCCCTACCTTGGGTTGGAGTAGAGCCAGAGAAAAGATGCTGTATTGAAATTTTAAACAAATAGTTTGGGTTTCATGTGAAATTTGTTGACAGTAAAGGTAAAACTATAAAAACTGGCTGCTGTTTTGGTTAGGTTTCCTCATGTCTGAAGGACTCGTGGTGACTGCATAGAAGTTTTTTGATATATCTCTATCTTCCAGGTATGCAAAAGACACGGTGTCATAGTTTGGCCTTGAAAAAAACCCTTTTTTCTACCTGCAGTCAACAGCCTGACCTGATAGAGCTGTTATTGATTGATACTCAACAGTTGATACTCAACAAATGGTTTGCATCAAAGATGCTGCTATATTATATTGTCACAAGCTAGAGTATATTTTTCATAATGAATAGAACTGAAAAATGTAAGATCAAGCGAGATTTCCATTGTTGTACAAATGTCTGACACGTGCTCAAACTATGTGAGAGAGGAAGATTAACTTGCCTGAGGACTGTTGAATATGAATAAGGAAGCAATGGAAGTTTTTAGGCAGGGAGGGTTTTTTTTCCACTAGGTTTTATCATCCAAACCAGAAACACCTTGCGCTTTCCTTACGGTACCGTAATCTGAGTAGGTTCTTTAAAAGCATATAAAATAATTTCTGCTTCTCATTCATAAAATTACCCACCTGTGAAGCTTTTATTCAGAGAAACCTACCTGTTCAACTGCTTACTGTGTTCATTCAAGGCTCCTATTTGTACTCATAAAGACTCAATTCATTGCCCTGAATAATATACATGGTATACTGAAAAGAGAACCAACTCTCACTTTTACCATCTAAATTAAACAACTTTGTCTAATAAAAGAAGCACCGTCTCATTTCTAACTAGGCCATAAACCCTAAGGGTCTTGCCTGTGTGCATTTTTTTTTTTCTCTCCAAAGTGTCCTACAAGGACCGGAAAGCTAAGTGAACTGAGCTGACTAAATTGTTTCTCTTTTTCTGCCTGCCCAGAACGACCGAAGCAAGCATGGGCACAATTGTATTGAAGCAAATACTCGTCCATAAACTTATTCTAAAATGCAATTGGATGATCTCCTGTCCTTTTCTCAGTCTCACCTTCTAACCTTTCTAATCTTGAGAGTTCATCTCCTTTATATGAGGCTCTTACAAATGCCCATGATTAATAACTACTGTGATTCATTAGCCCGTGTTGTTGGTATTGTTTCCCCAATGGGAGCATTTGCTATCTGGGGATAGTCCGTGATTAGTCTGCCTCGTGGAACAGTAAGATGCTTTCAATCTAATGCACTGTCCATGTTTTAGCATAAAATAATATTAAGGCATCCACATAATGGAACCATCTGAAGATCCATTTTATTAAGCACTGAAAGAAAATGTGAGTGTGTTTGTATCTGCAAGGGAAGCATAATCAGCAAATCTTTTTCACCAGTAACATGATTTTGGTAAGCATTTCGCATAAAGACACAGCTATTCTGAGGTACAGTTCTTTGGATTTGAGGTTGAAAAAATAGTCTATAGCCAATATCTTGCCTGGTACAATTAAGATACTCAAATTATATACGGCCTATTCAAAATAGGAAAAATAGGAAACAGAGGTAGTTTGGTTGTATTTATTCCATTCTGTGGGTATTTATTTTAAATGCAATCTACTTTCAAGTACAAAGCTCTAGTGCTCTTAAAAGATTACTGTTTCAAGTTACTTCACATACCTTAACAGAGTGTGTAACCTTTTTACATTATATGATCAACTTTTTGACAGTGCAGGGCCAGCACAGCTAATGGAATAATAGCCTGCAGGGTCCAGCTAAATGATATACGAATATAATCAACCTTTGTGATGACTATTCAAAAGTAATCCCTTTAGCTTTCAACTGCAACATATATTTCAACCAGGCAAAACCATATGAAGAAAATCTCTGCAGACTCCACTGATACAATATGGCCTTCATATCCCCACCGTGTGTTTGCTGCTCACAGTGAGTTTTAAATTTAAGGTAATGGCTACTGTATATTCATGTGAGCATAGAACAATACCTTTGATTTGTTGGAGAAATGTTACATTAGCTACCAAGGGCCCTATTCAGTAAACTTTGACATCAACCCTTATATATGGTTTACTGCTTATTCTAAATGGAATATGCCTGATAAAAATGCTTTGCATGCCCAAATTGTACAAATTCATTAATCTCTGTATTCATAAAACCTCCAAGTACAACTGCCTCCATTTCAAGTGAACGTAGTCAGGATGCATGGCTAAACATTTAGGCCCAGTCTGCTTTTAAAAGAGCATTGCATCAATTTTCATTTATCAAGACAGAAAAGATGTAGGAAGATCTTCTACAAGTGTGGGACGTGTGTGGTGTTGGCAGTCGTCTTATTTGCTTCTGTATCTTTTATTCCTAATCCATTACATCATGCTACAGATTATATCACTGAAAACAGCTGCATGACCTTTAAAAATGCAGGTAATTTTTAAATTGCAATAATTGGTTATATCTCATTGGCTGCATGACGCCAATGCGATAATCTAGCCAAATCATGGAGAGGGTGTAAAGAATATGGTGAATCTCATCTTGTTTCTCTTTTTGAGTCTTGCGTTCTCTCTCTCCCTTTTGTGACAAAAATACAGCATTGGCTAACAGTGAGTCCGAACACATGGAATTAACTGTATTAAAGAAAAATAGATGTAATGAAAACACTGCATGGCCTTATATTACTACTTTTGTATGTAGGATATAGTAAGAGTTCACTCACATTAACAGCAGTTGCAAGTGTGGTCTTGTTTGCATATGTGTACCTAAATACATGTAAAAAAACATAACAGCACTGTTGCTGTCTTTTGTTTGAGGTGTTGTATTACAGGATTTTATGCCACTTAAGCAATTTAGCTATAATGGAAATGTAGGAGATGGTACAGACTTTTCTTCTATTTGTTTGCCATGTCACTTCTTGAGCCTGCCAAAAATTAAGGCGTCCTCAGCATCCTGCAGCAGGGAGTTCCGAGGATGAGTTGGCAAGACAGAAAGATCCCCTTCCTTTGTCTCCAAGCCCACCACCCACTACTTTCACTATAACCTACCTCATTTGTTTATTGGAAGAGACAGTGAGAATAGTTTCTGGGTCACCTTCTGCATACTACTCACTTTTCTTATCTCCACAAAATATTGCCTTTCATTTTTTTTCAAAGCAGTTTCAGCTCCCCCAAACAATAGTCCTCTTCATCAGTTCATGAAGCTTTTTGGTGGTGTTCTTGTTTAATGACGTCCCACAGCCTCTAAACAATGAAAAACTTGGCTTTGAATGCTTTCCTATCGCATGGGCATGCAAGCTCAGGAACACGGGTGCTGCCTTTTTCATTTTCATTATAATCTTTTGAGACAAGGGTGCCTAAAATTCCTGTCCTCTCTGGAGTTAGTGATCATTTTAGCTTCAGTCTTTGTGGGTGTGGCTTTCATTCTTTTGTGTGACTTTTCATTAATTGTACTAGGAAAAGGACTAGCAGCTCTGCTTAGCTTTCTCCCAGGAAGATAATGAAATAACAAGATTTTTAGAAGTGTAACTGTCTTTATATAGACACGTGTAAACAGCAAGAATGGAGATGCCAATTCCAGCTGCACTGAAAATTTGACCAGGCAATTTTAATTATATTTTATCAACAGCAATGATAATATGTCAGGAACATCCTATTATGATTAATTACATTTACATACTATTAATACATATTAATGTTTATCTCTGCATTTTGAACAACACAATAAGATAGGAGGAGAATGCTTGATGGTGTGATCTGTGGTGGTATATATGTATTATCATTAGGAATATGAGATGCTTTTATTGTTCCCAAATAGCAAAGGGCAAACAAATGCCAAGAAAACATTTATGGCTCAGTATTCCATCAGTTATCCTTGATATGCTTCATATTTGCTGGGAGGGTTGAACTGTTAATCAGACAGTAATAGCTTGGCGTCCAAGTCTGAAGGCAAAAGGCCAAAAGGTGCATGAGAAAAGCCATTTATGCTATAATTCCCCATCTGTCATGTGCACATCTCCACTGCTTTTTGCATGTTCCAGTGTATGTAAGATACATTGCTGTCAGAGACACACTTTTATGTGTTGTTTATTTACATATGTTACTCTACATACCTAGTCACATTTTGGGCTTGAGTCAACCACCTGTCTTGCACCACTTTTTCAACAATGAGCTTCCACTGGGAAGGGCAGGAACGCTCCGCTGGGGTAAAGCTGGAGTGGGGCAACGTAGGTCAGACCCCTGGTTAGCACTTCCGAACCACACCAGGCTCTCAGCTGCTTCACAGCGTTTGGGTCCCTAAGCCAAACGGAGAAGTTACAGACTGTGGAGCCATGAGCAGAGCCCCTTGTATTCAGTTAGGTTTTATTTGATTGTTTTTAGACATGGTCTGCTAGTAAAGGAATTTCCATTGATGTACTTTAGGCCTGGTTTCAGAAAACATTACCTGGAATAACTACATTGTTAAATACAGAGTAAACCACTAACGTACATGTTGCCCTTGTACAAAATAAGACTTCATCTGATAACTTATACTGTTTCTTAGATATTCCTCATGGGTTTACCTATCCTGTTCTTACTTGCATACAACTATGGATGAAGTCCTAGTTAGCAATTCTACTTAATAGAAGCCTATGATATGATGAAACACAAATTTTGTCTTGAGTGGTCCAGTAGTTTGCATCTGTTCCAAACATTGCCTCAGCAGAGATACTGCTTTGAATATCATTTTTCATCTCCACCAGAACTGGATTAATGTATTTATTTCGGGCATGAATTAAATTAATATGCCATATAAGCACCATTGATATTGCTGTGAGTGAAAGAGAGAGTCCAGTTTGAAGCATCACCATGCAAGGAGATGGTGATAAATTGAGGAGGGTTCAGCCAAGGATTACACAGAGGTCAGAAAACATGATCTCCTTTCAAATACTGAAGAGACTGCATTTGCTTAGCCTCAAAAAAGAGAAGATTAGAGGAAGGAAAACAGTCTCTCAAGCTGTAAAGAGTAATTATAAAAGAGGGCGGTGTTCCTTTACTCTTCATGTCTATCAAAACTAGAATAAGAAAAAAAAAAAAAACAGTTTAATTTGCAATAAATATTTATCTTAAGTATTAGGGAAGAAACCGAGCTGTAAGATTGTGAAGCACTGGAACAGAGAGATTAGGTATGTCGTGAAATGGCCTTCATCGGAAGCCTTTGAGAACAGGTCTGACAAATAGATGTCAGGGATGGGCTAGATATATGTGCACATTCTTCATTTGAGGAGAAAAACTAGAGGAGTCATTCCCAAACTAGGCAACAATCCCCCAGGGATGGTGTGGCTGTAACTAGGCAGAGCATGTTGCTGGAGAGTCACCGAGAAGACAGCAGAAAGGGCAGCGAGGAGCTGGGAGTCTGGCGCGGAACTGGAGCAAGGAAGGAACAAGGCCGAGTGTCACGGATCGCAGGAGCGATGGAAGCACGTGGCTGCCAAAAGCTGCGCAGTTAAGCCATGGCCTCCCAGCCGCCTGCCCTTTTGGTCATGTCCCATCAGGAGGACCCCGCTGAGAGGTGGCAGCCTTCCTCATCCAGCCTCCTCACCCTGCTCCTGTTTTCTGCACCGCTCACTTCTTCCCCTGGGTAGTCTTCTTACTGCCTGCCCTCTTTCAGTGCTGTCGTTGCCATCATCTTCTCCCAAATGCATCTTCCTTGTTGGCTCCCCAGCTGGTCCCACCTGGACCCATCCTGCAAAACTGGCCGACTTGAGAACTGCCGCACAGGAGTGCAAGAAATAAGATCAGAAACCAGTCTGTTCTGTATTTCTGGGATTACATCTTATGTGGCTCACCTCTTAGATTTCCTTCTCTTGTGACTTTTTACTGTATTACATGTGTTTCAAATAAACCTTCTAGGCTTTTTTACTATTAATAAGAATGTTGTAAGTCTAAAGTACTAATGCACCTTTTTTTTTTTTTTTTTAATAACAGAACTTGATAAAGAAGCAAGTCCTCAAAGCCCCTGTGAGCCTCTTCCAAAGACACCAGTTCTAGATCCTTCCTGGTACTGTATTTGCTCTTAATCTATAGTCTTTATACCAATATGCTTATTTTTGCAAAATGTCATTGGTATCAAAATTTAACCCAATTTTGACAGCCAATGGCACATCATTTCTGTTTTACTTTATTTACAGTGTCTTTCTTGCTCATAAATGAAAAAATTCATAGTTCCTTTGTTTTCCCAGTTTTAGAATTTAATTGCCTTTGATCATGTAATGGCTTTTAATTTAGAGAAATAAGCCTTTGAGACAGACACAAATCTATTAACCGGATGCTGAACCCAAATATAAAATATGTAGATATCAAAGTGTGTATATAAACTTACACCATTTACTATGTTATTTGCTGTTTTTCATTATAGAGAATGCCTGCTTACTCACAGAGAAGCAGATAGATGTGTAACGAGTACAGGAAGATCCTTGAAGAGTCATGCAACAAAATAGGAATTTCAGTAGGAATTTTGTCATTTAAATGGGAGCATGGTGTTGCAGTATAAATATCTGAGAGCTCTAAGTTCTTTTATGACTGAAGTGTGGCTTCAAAGTGTATTACATGTTTTTATCAAGAACAGCTGGTGTCATTGAAATAAATACAAGAGAGTAATAGAGAATAGAAAGTTAGCACTTTGTGCCCCTAATGCTTATTGTGTTCCCAAGTGTCAAGATCGTCCTGTTAAGATATTAAACATCCTTTATGCCTACTGAATGAGAATCCGAGATGCTCAATACTTTGTAAGATTGGGTTCTAAATGTGTCTGGAAAAATTTCTTTAAATCTTAGATTATTGTCTCTTTCAGAAAAAAATAAACTACAAGCTTGATGCCTTATTCATAGGGCTATCAGTGATTTTAGCACCTGTGCTTAACAGTTGCAGTTCAACTGTGTCTCCAATACAGTAGATCCAGCCTGGGAGGCACAATACAGTGCGTTTTTGATCTAATCTGTAACACAGGTTGGACCCAAGACACAACTAAGTTTGTTTAAGATCTGGTGGAGCACACTCATGAAACTCTTGAAATCCTGTACAATCAAAGCAACTGAAATGCCGTTGACTGTCTCGAGTGAAACATCAATCTATAGGCACAGCTGAAACAACTGCATTTAACAATGAAAGTGTATCTGGTAGAATACCTGTATGTCACATTTTCAAAATTGTATCTGGAATTCCTCTTTAGCAGAGCCTGTGTTCATTCACACAATTAGATAAACTAAAATACTGCCTCGATTCTTTTTGACAAATAATCTGAAGAGCTGATTTTGGAGTGTGTGTGGAGAATTGTCTCCTACTTTGAGCTGATGAAATTCTTGACTGTGGGTTCCCCACATGGCCCACAGCAGTCCGACTCCTGTGGTCTTCACAGTCCTCAGAGGGCATTTTCCAACTACCATCACCGTTGGCCTGAAGAAGAGATAGAGGACAGAAAATGGCAGTTATCTCTTTGCAAACTATACATAAAAGCAGGATTTGGAACTTCTGAATTTTATTTAGCAAAATTGATGCAAGGTTCCGTAATATCATGTATTAGAAAATGTGTTCTTTCAGACTACATAAACAAAGCTTTATGAATGCCAGTAGTCGACCATTCCTTTCTTTAAATGGAGGTTCCCAGATTCAGAGTTTGAGGCAAGGCCCTTTAGATTTGTAATTAGTTTTTGTGACAGTCTTTGAGCAAGCAATAGCTTTTGCCCTAGTAATAACTTGATTCACTGGTTTTCTTCAGGATTGCAATTTGAGTAACTGGTTGGCATGTGACAATAGAATTTCTTCCTGTTAAGGCATGATAAAAATGTATCATTACCTAGCTCTTCTTGGACCATTTTTGATCAAGACGCTGTGTACATGCAATGTAGATAAAAATACCTCTGTAATTTTATTCTGTTACTTAGAGGTCTTTATTGTCTGAACACCACGCTTTTTACAACGTTCATTTAGAATATTTTTACAAGGCTGAAAAGTTATATGGGAATGTTCCTACAGACAATTATGCACACACATAAGCATACAAATCTCTTTACTGAGTGTTGAAAAGAGGTAAACAGTTTATGAAAACAAGGAAGGGAAACAGGACCATGAATTAAATATAAACAATAACAGTATCCAGTTTACCCCTTATATTTTAATGCTATTGATATGAAATATGAAAAACATTATTAAAACAGCACAGCTCTGCAAATAACGTCTGAAAATCACATTAATCTGCAAACTCTTCTAATCTTGATAAGTATAGCAGGACTGCTTGTAAGAGGTTGCTAGTTTTAGATATTTGGAATTTCTTTTATCAGAGTATTGTCAATAGAACAGATGATTTGAATTTATCGTTTGTAAAAAAAAAAAAAAAAAAAAAAGTATATATAAAATAACATAAACCAAGCTGAAATTCCAGAAATTATGATTATTAATTTTTCAAGGGCAAGTTTCTAAATTCTTAAGGGTTTTGAACCTCACGTATGCTTCTGCGGCAACTGAACATTCTGTGTATGTGTCCCAAAAGTTATTATGCAGTTATATTAAATAGCATCCATGATCATCAGTATTTTTTGCCGATCTGCACTAGTTACTAAGTGATAACTTTTTTATGCTTGTGAAAAAATGGTCACAATCCTCTAGCGCATTAGCTCTCCCACACTTTTTAACTATACTTTTTAATCATAAAGCTTTTAATAAAAATAAGGGGACTTTTATCATCCTGTAATAATATAAATGCAAGTTGTGTTCTTCAGAGTCAGGAGGCTTTGGAGAAAATTACATTTATTGAGCTAAACGTACCTGCCTCCTATCCCAGTAACGATTTCCCCTTCAAATTAACGAGGCAAGGACATTAGGCAGAACGTTGTTCCATACATCGAGCTTTGGACAGGATCCTGGAATAAACCTCTCAGCTGTTAGAAGGAGTCAGAGCTCCGTGGGTAGCGGGCAGGCCCCGGTGCAACGCCTCGCGTGATCCAGCTGACAGCACGGTGCTCACGGGTGGGTACCTGGCTGCAGTATCAACTCAGTATTTCTTTAGAAGAAAAGTCACCACTTTCTGAATTACCAATGCTTCTTCCAACATCACTTTTCTCTGGTGATCTTTTGCCAGACAGAGTTCTGCTTGTAAGATTTGCTGAGATCACAGCTCAAATTAGTATAATGGAACTTTTGTCCTTTGTCTCTTTACGTGAGAGATGCTCTAATTTCTTTAAGCAGCTCCTCGGATAGAACAGAATCATTCTCCACTCTGCCTGGTTCATTATCATTGCAATCCTTCCGCCAGGTTTTTCCAGAAAGTCTCTAATCCCCTGACCCTTAAGACTCTGCAGACAGAAAGGAGGACTCATGGGAGAGTACGAATTGCCATTGCGAGTTTTTCTGTGCTCTGAGAAATTATCGGCATAGTTGACTTTAATGAAGTTAGGAGAGCAGGTAAATCCATTTTAGCCTATAATGCCAGTTGTCTGTTTCAAAAGAAAACCTTGTCAAACAATTATAGCAGATGAATCTCTGGATAGTTCTCAGGTGTAATACTGATGTCTCTAAAATCTACATCTTGTGGGTGCCTAAGGTATGTGAGACTGGCAATGAAGACTGCTTTTCGAATAGGATTTTAGCAGGTTTCACTGTGAACGTATCAGATGGTATTGACTAACAATTCATAGCAGAGGGGAAGGTTGTACCTCAGAAAAGATTCTGTTTGTAACTATGAAAAGTATGTTTTCTGACTATTAATAGGGTATATCTTGTTAATTATAATGATATATAAGGTATTTCACCGTTTACCTGTGAAGCCATTTAGAAAATTAATGTTTGAGTCACAGAGAGGTCATTGGTGTTCTGGAAGGAATCCATTCATTTCTAAATAGGCCATCCGAATATAGACTAAGAAATACACTATATATATAATTACCTAGAAATCAATAGAATAAATAAGATTGATGATAGGTATTACTAAAGCCACACTTTAGCTTCCTGCTAGGAAAAATTATAACGTAACTGGAAGAAACAATAATATACATGTAAAAACACAGGAAATAGGTTCAAGTCTTAAGCAGTTATATGAAATTCAGTTATTATGCATGAGGTGAGAACTAATCAGCCTTCAGAAGTGATGTACATCAAGGACTTTGTCCTGAGATTCAGTTAGGTATTTCTGAAGACAGCTCCTACAAAGAAGAGAATGAGGACGAAATTATTTTTTTAAAAAAACTATGTCTTGTTTGACAGCATAACTTCGTAGTATCTCTATATTTGCCACACTTACGCTTACAAGTAGATAGAATGTATGCACTGCCTTTGAAGATGAACAAATAAACATGTTAATGAATATTTCCATGTGTTGAGTCTTCTTTTGACACAGGCATATTGCTGAAGAGTGATGCTGAGCATGAAGGAGCCCAGCAGCTATGATGGTAAAGCACATTGCCAGGAGTTTAATCTTCAGAGATAAACTTCTCTTTCTAAAGATTTAAGGTTTGGTTATTTAAATGACAGAATAAAAGTCCAGAATGGCTGTTGGTCAAGTGAGCTCTCAAGCTCATTTAGCAGAGGAGGAGAAAGACAAAAAGGTGAGTGCGCCTTTGATTGAAAGCCTGCTGTTTAATCTTAGCTCATCCGTGGGATGGACAAAATGAGTCCCAGGTTCATACCATACCCGCTTGCTGCAACGCTGCCTTGGAGGAATTCATCTCAACAGGGGAGAAAGCAATTTAGTAACTAAAATCCCCTGTCCCTGCTGAATTAGTGGGTTTGTTTCACGCTGGTTAACAAAGGAGTTACCTGTTTGTTTTATTACCACATGAAAGGCAGACAACTTTGCAACAAGAGCAGCTTTCAAGCGCAGCTTACCTGGGTGAGGTCTGAAGTGCTGGTGATGGCCCTGCCTCTGGTCTCTGGGAGCTGAGGGTGTGCAGCCCCAGAAGAATTGTTCAGCTCTTTGTAGGATCACAGCAAGGGCAGAAAAAAAGTCTCGAGTTGCCCCAGCAGCTGCCCATTCTCCAGATCAGTTCTGTAGCTTGGCCACCCACAGTACGGGTAGACAGAAAACTGGTAGACAGCAGATTTTCAGTAGCGCACAGAAGACCCGGGGACTGGGAACCTGAGGAGGAGTGTCTGGAGTGGCTATAGCTGCTGGATCCCGCTCAGCTCTGAACCCAGCTGGGACTGAGATCTCCTCCAAGCAGAGCGATGAGAGGTGAGCCTTGTCTCTGGGAGGCGGCTTCCTTCAACACCAGCTTTCGTAACTGGCACATTTAGCCTCCAATCTGGAAATACACATCCGTAAAGAGAGGTATATTGCCACTGAAAGGTTGCTGTCTCCTACACCGAGCTATTCTATCCCTGGCAACATTGCTCCCTGGTCTTCCTGGACTGGTTCAGAAAACATTGCCCCATCTGGCTGCAAGTTCACTGTTTGTAATTGAAGTGGCTGGAATCTGGACTTAACCACAGCGGTGCCTCTAAAAATGTCTTCAGAGAGCCCTCCCTGAAGCATGGTGGTCACTGTTATTTCCTCTTGTTTTCTTTCATAAGAGTTGTCTGCCTCTCGGCTCCTCAGCCTCAGTTGGCTGAGGAAATTAGATGCTCTCCCTTTCCAGGTGAGTACCAGGAAATCAGTTTCCCTGGCATTGCTGGCTGCTTTCTGGGCAGGCTGGGCTCGTGCCAAGCTTGCACTACAGATTAAAACAAAATTTATTTATGATAAGGGGAGTTCAGCATTACCTGGCTTCTGTCTCCAGGCCCTGCTCTCTCACAGCAGCCCCTTTAACTTTTACGTACTGAATTGCAATGAGCTTTCACGTCTGCTGAGCCCTGATACTCTCAGAGGAGCTCTGTGATATTAGAATATTTTGATGAATTAGAGCCTTTGCTTTTCCTCCGCCTCTCGCAGCCTCTGTTCTGGGAGAGCACTATCACCAATGCATTCACGTTTTGCAGTGCATTTGGCAGAAACGGCTAAACAACTGCTCGAGATGGGGACAGTTAAGCAGAAAAGGGTGAGGATTTATGGCACTTTGAATTCTTCCTGTCACGATGAAATCCGGCACTAACGTACCCTGTTGACGCGGGGGGCAGGGAGGGGTGCCTGTGGCCTTGCCAGCAACAATAGAGTAGATCACGTGCGCAGAGCCAGCGGTGAGCAGACACCCACGCAGGCTTGTAAAATGTAACTGCTCCCACGCTGGTTGTGTGGAGGCTCTAATGGCAGTCAGCAACTCCCCTATGTGGCAAATGCTATTCTTTTTTTAAAAAAAATGACGGCTTTAGGTCAGCCAAGTGGCTGCGTACCTACCGTGCCCCCGGAGCTTGGGGCTCTACAAAAGCGACAGAGTCTGTGTTGGCACTGCGCACTCTGAATAACTAAGGGAATCACCATGAACAAGTCTTCCTGATGTGCCTGTAGGGAAGTTCTCGTAAACCAGAGACTTGATAACCCTTGTGTGAAACAGCCTGGACCGAGCCAGCTCAGTCTCCTGAAACACAAACTTGCAGGCCAGCGAAGGTGAGTCTGGCCGGGGCAGGAAAGATGTCCGGGATCAGTGTGCAATAGGAGCCAGTTAGGCTGTAAGACGTTAGGATGAGGAACTGTCTTTGAGATAGCTTGTGCGTGCCAGGCTTGGCACAGCAGTCAGGGACCAGGAGTGCTGCTCTGGCACAAGCTGCGTGCATGTACACACACCACACCGCCTCAGAGCTGTCGATGTTCAGTCAGTGATGCTGGTTGGGGTTATTCGTGTAAGTCGTGCTCTAAGTTTTTTCCCTCCTTCCTGATTAGAAAATTGCAGGATAGTGGAACTTGCCTGGAAAAATATTTTCTGAGACTATCTGTGCCAGAAAACTTGGTCATTTATGCGAAGTAAATAAAAAAACAGACTCTGAAGGTGAGCAAAATGAAAGAATAACAAACCTAAACTAGTACATTTGCAAAAAGTATGCTTGCTTTACTCACCCCCTCGGTTTCTCGCAGATCCTGCATCCCACTGTAGGGAGCTGCAGTATTTCCATCAGTGAGACAATGCACTTTCCCTTGAAAGCTGCTGGGTTTAATCTCACCATCAGATGGTGTGATTCATTTCTGCAGTCCCTGTTGTACATTTCTTAATATCAGACATGAGTGAAATATCTTCAGGACTGTGGTGAGTGAGAGTGGACTATTTTTTCAAAGGAAAAAGATGCTAGAAATATATAGTGGTCTTCATCAGTTGAAAGATCATGTGAAACCAAGGCCAGACTCCCAGGCTGCACATGACGGAAGTTCTTGAAGGTTTACTAAGTTTGCAGACAACACAAAATTGGGGGGAGCTGTTGACACTCTTGAGGGCAGAGAGGCCCTGCAGAAGGATCTAGACAAATTAGAGAGCTGGGCAATCACCAACAACATGCAGTTTAACATGGGCAAGTGCCGGGTTTTGCACCTGGGACATGGCAACCCTGGATGTACCTACAGGCTGGGGAGAGAGAGGCTGGAGAGCAGCCCTGCAGAAAGGGATCTGGGGGTTCTGGTCAACGGCAAGTTGAACATGAGCCAACAGAGTGCCCTGGCAGCCAGGAGGGCCAACCGTGTCCTGGGGTGCACCGAGCACTGCAGTCAGTCGAGGGAGGTGATTGTCCCACTCTACTCTGCACTGGTGCAGCCCCACCTTGAGTGCTGTGTGCAGTGTTGGGCGCCGCAGTATAAAAGGGATACAAAGCTACTGGAGAACATCCAGAGAAGAGCCATAAAGTTGGTGAAGGGTTTAGAGAGGAAGCCGTATGAGGAACAGCTAAAGTCACTCGGTCCGTTCAGCCTAGAGAAGAGGAGACTGAGGGGAGACCTCATTGTGGTCTTACAGCTTCCTCACAAGAGGAGGAGGAGCAGGTGCTGATCTCTTCTCTCCAGTGACCAATGATAGGACTGGGGGAATGGCAGGAAGATGCCCCAGGGGAATTTTAGGTTGGCTATTAGAAAGAGTCTCTTCACCCAGAGGGTGGTGGAGCTCTCAAACAGGGTCCCCAGGCAAGCAGTCATGGCGCCAAGCCTGACATTATTCAAGAAGCATTGGGATAACGCCCCAGACACATGGTGTGAATCTTGGGGTTGTCCTCTGTGGAGACAGGAGTTGGACTTGGTGATCCTCGTGGGTCCCTTCCAACTCAGGACACTCTATGATGAGCCTGTTGTGGTATCAACTAAGTGAGCCAGAAACGGGCTTTCACACCTCTAAAGCAGAGCCAGTTCGGTTCAGCCAAATCCCAGGTGCAGTTCAGAGCATTTGGCCCCACACGCAGCTGCCTGGAGGCGGCCACATCTGTAGTAAGAACTACACCCCCACAGAGGAGAACGCCTACGCCTGCTGCAAGGCTGTGCTCGTGACGCTTCCCTCTGCATTAATTCATCCTCCGCAAGATAGCAAAGCCCTCCTCTGCCTTTTGTAGTGCCACAGTGGCTCCATAGGGCTGTATGAAAGGTTCATGTAATAGTTTTAAGTTTTCCCTCATCTTCTGTGAGACCAGCATATGTTCATAGTCTGCTTTAAATACACTCATCTTATGTGTTGTCTCAAAGCATTGTTTAGGTCAAGAAACACTCCCAAGATCTGTGTTCAGTGAAGTCAGGTTGAAGTCCTTCTGCTTTTTCCTCTGGTTTCTGAGCCTTTGGGGTTTGTTCAGGGTGTATGCTAAAGCTCTTTCCTGCAACAGCTTTCCTGCAGTGGAAGCTGCAGTTCTCAGGTCATCTCTTGACTTCTGAAGCAAAGGCTTCAAAGCCTCCCCAGATATTGCAAGCTAAAGTAAAAATCTGCATGTGGTAGCCCTGAATTCTGTGTCTTCACACCTTTGCTTCCTGATGGCTGTATTTAGGCCTTTTGAATTTCTACCTGTATTTTCTATCTTTTTCTATCTTCGACTCACCAACACCTTTGCAACACAAGTGTGCATAATGGTTCTTTCAACTGAAAAAGTTTATTTCATAGTTCAAAGCAGTCCTGCCATGTTTAGCTGTTCTTTTGTGTCCCTGCAGAACGATCTTCCATTTGGGGTGAAAGTACTTTCCATGATTTTTTCTGTTTTGCCATGGCTGGTTCCTTGGTCAGGAGCCTGAGCCTCTTTTCTCACCCTTTTCCACATGCAGCATTAAATAATAATTTGTTGTTCAGGAGCCAAAGTAGATGGGTATTCACACCAGAACTGAGTTAGAATCTCATTCCCCAGCAGAAAGGCTTTGGGCTGAGACCCGAATACAAATTAAAGTGAGATTTTGAGCCTGCTGCATTCCTTTCCCATTTGCACTTTCTTCCCCACTTTTTCTTGTACTCATTTGTTTCCTTCTTCCCCTTCATTCAGTGTCTCCCCTCTGTCTTCACAATTTTGATTAACATTGGGTTCTGCAGAAGCTCATTCACCCACCCCCACATCATCTGCCAAAAAGTTGGCGTGTGCAGTTTCTGCTTTACGAGGAACCGCCGTCTCTTTTCTCCAATTGCCTGAAACTGCTCACTAACAGTTTCAGGCAATCAGCAAGTCATGTCTCCAAAATAGTCGTGAGGTTGTTTACATTGCTAGGAAAAATGACACTGTTTTGTACTGCTGAAAAGTGAGTAAACTCATTGGCTTTGTGCATATGAAAAGCGGGCAAGTTCTGTTTATCTGTGTTTTCTTGACTTCACAGCTGTTTTCCCCAGTTTTCAGGTGTCGGCAACCTTTGAGACAGCAGGATTTGCTCTGTATGGGTACAGCCTGGGATTTCGGTCTATCTACTTTGCTTCGTAGACTTCCTGCCTTGTTAACCTTGTACGTCCACTGAATGAGGACTTGATATAGACAAGAAATAAAGATAATGAGCTATTTCTAATTAAACTTTGCTGCAAACAGCTGATCTGTAAAAGTTACATTGTGCCCTCAAGAAAAATGAAGGTACTTGAGCCTCAAATATCACTTATGTCTGTACACGAGCCCGCTGCTCTACCTGCCAAACTCTGCCCTTCAGAAACTTGGACCTCCATCTTCAGGCCTGGCTGTGGGGCGTGCTAGCGGACCTGTGTATCAGAGCAAAGCAATCAGCTGTAAACTGGTAGTGCTTTTATCCAGTATCATTCACAAACGCCTCCCCATTAATTCTCTCAGCCTGGAAGCACCCTGATGTCTCCTTAATAGGGGTTAGCATTATTTATAGCAATTTACAGGTGTGCTGATAAAAGACCGAACCGTAAATCACCTCAAATGTTGTTCCATGATGAAGTGCCTCTACATTATTTAACAAATTGTCCCAACATGACTGAACGATGCACAATGGAAAAACTCGCCACAGAAATGTAATATTTAGAAGACCACAATACTGTGTATTTAGTTTAGATTTGTAATTGCGATTGATATTCTTCTGGCAGTTTTGAACTCCAGAAGTATTTTCAGCTTCAGAAAAGCAGAGTACTGCTAACCTGGGGGTGCCAGCGGGGCAATCCAATGACTAATACATACGACACTGTTATATAGCTGCTGTCGCAGAGGTGTTTGGCACAAAAAAGATTGGGCTGCATGTACGCGGTTTAGTTACAGCTTACTGCCTAGAGTGCAAGGTAGCGACCTTGTACAGTGTATGAGAGTGATTCTGCCTCACTACAAAGAAGATTGAGGTGCAACAAAATGCCAGCCAAAAGTGCCTACAGATACCTCAAAATAAAGAACTACATATGTTCTGAGATGTTGGTCCATTGTATTTGGCCTTAAATTGAGCACAGCACTTTCCCAGAGCAAGCAAAGGCTTGTCATTTTGAAATGAGAGGAAAGGTGGAGCAGGATCTTTCTGGAAAGTGTGGCCTGAAAGTGAACCACATTAATTGTTATATTGGCCCTTTTTCTTGTACTTGCAGGTGGTTTTCCTCCCTCAGATGTGCAGGGTGCCGTTAGGTGGTACAGCTTCTGTTTTTCTTTACTCAGCCAAGAACAGTTTGAAGATTGTCCTGCCGGAAAGGTACAGCCGGTTGAATGGTAGCCTGACTGTCCTCCCGGCTCATTCGCTCGCATTGAGACCTGGCACAAAACCTAAGGGAGCAGCCTGGCACTGGCAGCCAGGTCAGCTGGGCAAGAAAACTCGCTTGCAAAGAGCCATGGGCGAATCTGGGAGGGCAAAGGAGGGAAGAAGGGATCTGGAGGGGTGAAGGGAGAGTTGGTGTCAGCACTTCCTTGCCAGGGATTCAGGTTTTGGAGCTGTATCAATTAAAGAGTCTTTTCTAAAGATGAACACCAAATAACCCTGGCAATGCCTCTGTTGCTTTTTAAGGAGTAACTTTTTTTCAGTATAACATTTTGAGTTTTCTCAGTTAAATCTTAACATCAGTCAGAGCTCTCTCAATGGGAAGTCCAAGACCTTCTAAAACTATTGGTGAAGATGTTTAAAATGTTACTACAGAAACGAAGCGGCCGTTCCCGTGTGGCAAGCGGGGCTGTTTGCGTTCGCGCGCGTCGGTGTGCAGGAGGACCATGTTAATTAAAAGCCGCCTCAGACAGCGGAGCTGCGTGCAGGCGGCTGCTGCGTTGGGAGGCTGAGAACTGCTGCAGCCGAAGCAGCCTGGGCGGCGGGAAGGGGTGAAGGGGGTGCCCCGGGTGTTGAAATGTTCACCCGAGCAGCATCTCTTCTTCGGGTGGCTCAGCCGTGGGTGAGCCTGGCTTCCTCGGGAAGGCCTGGGGGACTGCGCTCTGCGCGGCTCTCCCCGTGTCTTTGTACCTCTATCTCTGCCTCCCCCAGCCTCAAAACTGTTTTTAAAACCATTTTAAGCCCACTTCAAACAGACGCAACAGATAGGGAAAGGGCTTAACTGCAAATATATCCCCACAGATTTTGTGCAGCGAAGCAGCTGACAGAAGGGACAGCCCCATGTGTGTCCCACACAAGGGAGAAGGCAGAAAATCGTACATGTACCAGAAAGCCTGCCCCAGGCTAGAGGCTTTATTAATGCTCCATCCTCAGGAAAAGCGTCACTTGGAGTTTGTGCCTTATTTGACACCAGAGAATCCAACCAAAAGACCCAAATCCGAGGGAAGTCGGCTTTTGCCGTTCCACTGCCACTCTGCCTCCCCACTGCCGTACCCATGAGGCAGAGCTTTAAAAAGGCCTACCGTGTTGCTGCTGGGGAAAATAAACCGTTTCTCGCTGTAGTTCTAGGTGAATGGGTGTTTCATGGGACATGTCATTCTCCCAGTGTCATGGGAGCAGGGTATTCAAGCACGGTACTGGTGCAGCTTTCTGGAGGTGCTGTCAGATGTAGCAGGGTTGGTCCCCTGGTCTGAGCACTCTCCTAGGACATGGGAGACTCCTTTGCAGTTCTTTGTCAGTCCCAAACTTCTCTGCTATCCTCTGCTGTACGGTGGGATAGCAGCACACCCCTGCCTGCTGGGACTGTTGTGGGAGTCAGTATGCTGAATACCATGAGGCACTCTGACACTACCAGAGAGGGGGGTGAAAGCACCGACTTGCCAATAAAGACCAGATAGTTGTAAAACTCAAGGGAAAAAATCTCTAAAAAAACCCCAAAAAAACAACCAACCAACCAAACAAACAAAAAACCACAGCCAGCCCATTGGTACGCAGTGTTAAACCCACTGTTGCTCACCCCTAGCAGAGTTTTCCCTTTTCCGCATGCTCTCTTCCACGCGCTGCCACTGCTCTTGCAATCAGAGCCTGCGACGTGTGTAAAACGGGGTTACTGCAGCACACGCAAGCGCTGGGGTTTGGGCTTTGTGTGTTCCTTCCCAGAGCACCGCCGCCTTGGCACCAGAAACCTCGTAAGCGATGTGTTTTGCAAAAATAAATAAATAAAGGAGCGAACGAAAATGTCATATACATAAATATGCCGCAATAAGTTTAGTCTTTAGATCAAAGTGCTCAAAACGAGACAGCTTTGAAACAGAAAGGTAGGAATCAAAATTACACATCCGTGCGTATCAGCTCGGATGCCAGCTGTTTAACCGAGGCGTACATATCGCGGCTGATTAAATGGCAACAGTTTAACAGCTGTCTAAAAAAGTAAAACCCTCTCCCCATCTTCCCAGGGCTGCCTTGTACGCCATCCCTGTGGGCCGCCCGGGTGAGCAACCGCTCGGCTCCGCTCGTTGCCACGCTCGGGGGCCCCCAAGCACAGGGCTGCGCTGGGCTCATCCAAAGGACGAGCGATAAGACCCTTGGCAAGGTCCGGTTCTCACCGAGTTCTGGTGTCACTGGCCGGCAAACGTGTGTCTGGGCAAGGGCCCACCGGCTGGCTGGCTCTAATCCAGACTATGCAATGAGTTAAAAGTAATGCTGGCTAACGCAGAGGGACAAAGCGGCTCAGCAGGTTGAGGGGAGAGGCGCTGGCTTTCATAGCCAAGTCAAATACAGCCCGGCCTCCCCGGCGGGGAAGAGGCTTTATGGAAGAAAAAAAGCTTTAGGTAAGTGGTGGGTGGTCTCTGGTGGCTGCATCCCTGCCAGTCTGCAGAACCAGCTGGGAACTGTTCTCCAACCCTGGGGCCAAGCAGCGCTGTGTGACTGCTAATTCCCCTCCTCTTTTCCCTCCCTCCCAGAACTGTGCGGGCACAACCAAACTGCCTGTTTGGAGCAGATGCTCTCCCCAGCCCACGGCCAAGCATCACCTGGGAGGGTGTTTATCAGCCCTGGCCAGCACGGCAGAGCCAGGGCTGTCTGTGGCCAAGCTGGTGCCCCCATCCTGCTTCGGCTCCTGGTGTAGGCACAGCCCAGGAGGTGCCCACCCGCGGTGCCAGCCCGGACACCGGGGGGGCTGCACTAGGTGGTCTCCCAGGCTCCCACCCCTCGGCTGTACTGGGAGGATGGCAGTACTCTTCCTGTAGCCCTGGCGTTGCCACAAGCCCTAGCGCTGAGTTTTAATAGTGTCCTCAGCAGGGACGGCAGCAATCGCGCAGCCTGGGCTGCCCGAGCTGCAACCCCTCTCCAAACGCGACCGCCCTGGCCAGGGGAGGTGAGTGTTTCCCAGCCTTCCTGAGCGGACAAGGCATCAGCCTGGGCAGAGAGACGGGTGCCATGCACGTCACCCATCCACCACCCCCAGCCCGCTGCTGACATCCGCTTTGTATCCGCCTGTGGACGTAAGCTGAAACAAATAGTGGTTTAAATTGCAGCCAGGTGGGAGGGTAATGGGGGCAGGCAGCTGCCCCAGCCGCCACTGGTGAGCTGCAGCGGGGCCTCCCCTGCCAGTAGGAAGGGTTTGTGGGTATCTTCACGTAAGGTATTTAAGTAGAAGAAACTCGAGAGAGTTGCATATAAAAGCACTAGGCACATCTATTCACAGTTGTTTTTAAAGACGCTGCATTTTAAGAATGTATTCTTAAAGAATCTGAATTTTTAAAATGAAGAGAAATCAGGAAAGAAATTTTACAACTCAGGATGTAAAAACAATTTCAAAAGGCAACATATTTTGCTTTGTTTTTTTGCATAGCGTCTGTTGTGTGTGTGTGTTTGTGTGCACCTGTGGGATGGAGGCTTTTATTATGCCAAGGTTTGCACAAGGCCTCCTCATCGCATCCTTCTTTGGGCCATGGGGCTCCCTCCTGCTGCCCGGTGGGCGCTGCCACGCGTGTTGCTGCCAGAAGCCCACCCACAAGAGTCGCAGCCATTACGGGGGTGGGAATAGGACCTGTACACGGCTCATTCGCTGCTGCACACCCACCATTTCTGCCCATGAAATAAGGTGAGAAACTGAACTGCTTTTCACTTGCTTAAAAGTTGTAAGTGCTGCTGCCATAAAATATCATCATCATAACTTGAGACTTTTCCATGGCCTCCCCCCTCTCCCCCATCTGGTGTGGCCTGACTTGCCCAGCTATTTTTGACATGATGTTTTTTAATGGATTTGTGAAATACAGACAAAGATATCCACCTGTAAAATGCTCCCCCCCAAAAAAAAAAAAAATATTCTCAGTGTTAAATTTATCCCACCTGCTTCCCTAGCTTTCCCTCCAAAATAACGTGGTGCCACAGACAAGAGAAAAGCTATGACTGAGCACATGGGTAAGAAAGGCCTTTCCACCAGGCAATGAGCCTTTCTCAAATCCAGCAGGCCACGCACATGCACCCGCACGCACCCTGGAAGGACTTGATCCCTGAGTGTCACGTGCAAACGGACAAGGAAAACACATACCAGCCGGACACGCGCGTGGCAACGTGCCACTGTGCTACGTCTCCTTTAAGTTCCTGGTGGCAATAGCTATGAGCACATCTGCAAGTACAATTCAGCGCATCAGCCTCTGGCCTTCTTGTGGCTCTCGGTGCCTCATGCTTGCCTACCCAGGGTGATGCTGTCACTCGTCATCCTGAGGGTATTTTTCTCTTCCTCTGCCCAGAGAGCATCTGGGACCAGCGGCGGTGGTGGTGGTGGCTCTAGGAGAGGGCTCGTGTTGCTGGCGGTGACCCTGCGACCTGCAGGAGACGTGTCCAGCTCTTCAGGAGCAGCCCTCTCTTGTGTGGGGGCCGGGGCTGGTCCCCGCGCAGCTGGGGACCCCCAGGCTCGCTGCCCAAGGGGTGGGGAGGGCTGGATGTGGCCGTGTGGCTGCTTAGACACCATGCTCCTGGCTGGAGAGGAGATAAATGTTCCACAGGCGTCAGTCTGTCCCCGGGACTGTTGGATGAGGTGAACACCCCTTCGACGCAGGCTTGTGCGCAAAGCTGGTCCAAGCCCCTGTGGGTGCGTTTGTGCCGGGGGTTTGTTGGGCTACGGTGGAGTTTGAAAGGCTGCAGCTACCT
>JMFS01003419.1:0-21613 GCA_000699545.1 Podiceps cristatus
CGCCTCCGGGAGCGGCCGGCGGCAGCGCGGGCGCTGCGAGGGAAAGGCGCCGGAGAGCCGCCTCAAAACGGGATTACGGTAAACTGGTTAAAGTCAGCGGTGTCAGGGATGTCCCTTCCCTTCGAGGTTACGCTCGTGATTAAAACCAAAGACTAGTTCATAGCGCGATAAGCGTCTGGTGCCTGAACCAGCTCTTCCTGGCAGGAGCCTTTACTTCTTCACAGGTGACACAAGAAAGGACAAAATGTACGATAGTGTTTTTATGGCCTCCTAGCCTCAGGTGAACAGTAAGAGGATTTGACTTTGTTTCTGCAGCATCAGCTTTTCTTGGCTTACTCACTTTGACGGGTACATAAACTAGAGCGGGTACGGTTTTGTGAGACGTGCTTGGGTTTTGTGGTGAGGCTTCTGCGGCAGGTTGTCCTTGCTCCATGGTTTTCCGATAAAGCAACATGCTGTGAGAAAGCGCTGTTACAAAGGATTTGATCAAGTAAAACAAATTATACACGGAAGTTTTAGAAGACATGCTCCCTAAATGTATCCATCCAAATAGACTTTTTTCCTTTTTTTTTTTTTTTTCTGCTAGAAACTGTGAAAATAGAAACTTACTTTCAAAGCTACTTACGCACTCCTAAAAGTGCTTGTTTACTGCAGTAACCTCCCAGTGCTTATGTGAAGGAGAAAGCAAAGTGTTCAGGAATGCAGAGTTTCCAGACAGCACAGTTGCCTTCTGGTGTGGCATGGTTAGTTTGTCCAGGCCTGAAATACCAGGTTTATTTTAGTAGTATTTTGGACAGAACTTGGATCTTACCCATATGAAGTTTTAACAGCCACAAACTCAGTATGCCAAGAAACAAAGTTTCTTCCACATACCAGTATTTCCGTGTTATGATAATCTCTTCCTCTTCAAGGCAGGCTGTATGCTGCAGCGGCTCACGAGTGGTGCGGAAACCTGCAATTCCAGTGCTGCTGCCGCCTCAGACGGTCACAGCTGAAGGCGTTATGCTTCATTTCATGTAACCATGTTGGGATACCAGAGCTGCTGAAATCCAACTCATACGGCGCCACACACAGCTATTGACACTTACCCTCTGAGCAGTGTAACCGTGTTATTGCGGTGTTGTACTCGGACCTTTGCAGCCGGGCCACTGAGTTCTGATGATGGCCACACTGATGTGCGTACGGTCCTTCCTCTTGTGGAGCCAGTCTGGGTGCCTTAGTAATGCCGTTACGTGCTGTAGCCACACTTCCTTCCCTTTTTAGGATTAACTACAGGTCTCTGTCTATGTGATCTGAAGTGTGATTTACGAATTATCTAGTTCTGTGTGCAATGCTCTAATTTCATTGCCACTTCATGTTCTGGCTACTTCTATGTGGCTTGAATTGTTGTACATCAGAAACTAGGGTCCATGATTGTCTTTAACTGGCACCAGTGAAGGATTTTAAGGTACAGACAGGAAGAATGAATTTCAGTATGTATTGCTCTGTGCTCCCAGGGATGGGAATATATTCTAGGTTGTGTGTTGTGTTTTGTTTGGTGTGGGTGTTTTTTTGTTTTTTCTCCCCTATGAGAAATTCACCCCTCTGAGTTGCTATTTCACATAAGATCTTCTCATCCTTAGATTACTCATACAGACATTGTGAGCTTTTCTGTCTTAGTTCCTGTGAGGTAATAAAGTATTCTGTGCTTAAAGTCAGGCATATTGCGGATGGCAAAGCTTCAGGAGTCTTATGGAAAGTGGCACCGACAAGTTGGTGTCAATTATATCAGGACTTGGGCTTTTACTGCACATGTATTAAATATATGCCAATACTTCTTTGTCTCTGACTTCTTTGTCTTTGGTTTTGTACGATGTAGCATTGAGCTAATGAATATTTTGGTTTCTGAGAAGCTCTTAATGTCCTACTTCTTTACTTGCTTCAGTGGAAAAGGCAGTGGTGTCTTCCAAATGCTGTGGTTTTTTTTTTTTTTTTTTTTTTTTTTTCCTGAAGTCTATGGACATGAATTTTTACTATAAGATTTCTAAATTCTTATATTTCAAGTACTGACATTGAAGATAAAGGGATTTTCAGTTCTTCAGCTGGTATAGATGCCACCACTATGTTATTTGTGCCCATGCCAGGGCTGTTCTAGGCTTGCTCTGAGCATGAAATAATCTTAAAAGGAAAGTTATTGGGTTGTTTCTGAGACCCTTCTATCCTTGTGGCCACATTGTGATGGGAACACAACGGTCTACTTGAGCAGCATTCAGAAGAATACTTGTGATGACTTTGGGCCAGTATGGGCCTACGTCTGCCTGCCTGCATCTGTGGATGAGCTGTGTAGGAGCTGAAAACTTCACCGTGAAGGGGTTGTTGCCCTCACAGGGATGAATCCAATGAAAGTCTTGTCTGTTTTTCCTTCCATCATGGATACAGTAGGTCAGGATGGTTTTACCTCTGCAGTTGCAGAGCTTGAATAAAGATTTTGGACCCTGAATGGTTTTTTCTGTTCTGCATTCTTGGATCCCAGTAGCAATTACCCCGGGGTGTTGCAAGTGTGGGATCTGTACTGGTGCTGGGAGTAGTTGTCTGTGTTACGGTCTCGTTCGGTTTAACAGAAGTACAGCAGTGCAGTGCTTGGGCTGAGCTGTCAGTAGTTACAGGAGATGGTTGGTGGCTGTCTGGACAAGTCTGTTCCACTAGAATTTGGCTTAAGTGTACTTTCTCCAACCCAAAAGCTTTGTAATGCAGTTTGCTGTAGGTGCTAAAAGGTCAGGTCAGCTCTTCGCACTTTGCCAGCGATGCTAAATGAAACGTCCCCTGCTTGGATTTGTACGTAGTAATTCTTCCTGTTTTAAGCAAATACTTTTCTTCTATGGCTGTCACTCCAGTCTGTCAAGTCAGATAACTGCTGGGTAGTTGCTTTCTCCCCTTTTCCCTCAACTCCTGTCCCCAGTAGCTCCCCAAAGGTATTCGTGTCTTGCTGAAGTCGTCGTTTGTCATCTGCAGTTCTGCAGTTCCCATCATGCGTTCTTACATGTGGCAGCTCACGAAGCCTTGGCTCCTTCAGCTTCTCCTAAATAGAACTCAAAGCTCCAGCTTAAAGCTCCCAGTCAGGTGACATCTGATGCACAGGCCTGGGCTTCATTATGTCGCGCCCATGTATGCGTAGTTCTGCCCCATCGCGCTGTTCCTGTGGAGCTCTTGGCAGCGTGATTATCGGGCAGACTTCCTTCTTTCCTCCCCTTGGTTTCTGCAGCTTCTGTCTCCTAGAGGTTTTTGGCTACCAGTGCTCGCTGAGGAGTTTTGGTGGCTTCCTTTGTTGTTCGCTCTCCAGACCTCGTAGCAAGCTCCCCAGCAGCCTCCTCTCCCCTCACAAACAAGCATGGCCCATTATGAATTTTGTGTTGTCTCTATTATAACAAAGCTTTGGGCAGAAGTAAGGCCTGGGCAGGCAGCTGGGTGTGAGCCCGAGGGAGCGAACATGTCAAGTGGGACCGCAGGCAGCGCGAGGCTTGGCTCGGCTGCCCGTTCTGAAGCGCTGCAATTACAGCCCGGGTGTGCAGCTCGGCTGAGCCTTTTCTTCTCACCGGAGCCAGACACCCTCTGACCCGTGGCTGGTTGCTCACTTTTAACAATGCCGTGGGCGTTGCAATGAGAAGTGGAGCTCACAGTCAGTAGCTACTAGTTGTTTTTTTTTTTTTTTTTTTTTTTTTCCCTCTGGCTTCTTTCTGTGTGACTTTCCTATGCAATAAATCACTGAAATTAAGAAAAAACCCAAGACTTCTCTATTAATAATCCAGCCCCAAACTGTAGAGCTTCTCATTTTGGATGCTGCTTCAAAACCATGGGAGAGGAAGCTATCTTAAGTACAAAGTTGAATATTTTATGTGATTTTCAGAAGTTCCCAGAAGATATAAGAATGACTGAATGATGGGGGGGGGAAATCATTTGCACTTAAGAACAAATGCTCAGAGTGGATTTTTTTTCTGTGTGTGTGTGGCTAATGTTTAAAAGCGAATGAAATTAGGGGATCAGCAACAGTCAATGTGGGAGACATTTGTATTTTAGAACAGTTTTAGTACCAAATAGAGTCAATTCAGTCATCTTTATGCTGGTCTTCTACTATGGCTTATTTTTTACTGTTGAATGAGAACTTTAATCCTGATATTTCTTTCAAGCCTTCATCATATTTTTAAAAGGTTGCCACAGAATTTCCTAGTTTAGAATAACTGCGATTTTTCAGCAGATTTCTGTCAGATAGAAAATGGGACAAGACGGGCACTCGCTCAGTGTTTTACTGGTATGTGAAGTCCGGAGGCTTTTGTTCATTATGAAAAATGTTTTATAAGTGTAATTTTTTCTGTGTGTAGTGTACTTGACCGAAGGGTATATGAAGTTGTTCTCTCAGACTGACTGTACGTAGGCTGGACTGAGTATTTGGATAATAATAATAATAATTTGGATAAAACTTGCTCTTTAAATATAAGTAAATGAAAACAACACTCTAAATTAATTGACCAATAAGAAAGTAAGATCTCTGGAGCAATCCAGATGTTAATGTATTATTAAATACATATTTTTATAATGAAATAAAAAAGATCTCTGTGTTGTTTAAGTATACTGTTTTTAGAAATAGTATACTATAGTTCTTGTTGATATTAATCCAAAACATAGATTTATAAATATTCTAGATAAGTGCAGCAATAAGGAAAAAATCATTGATGTATTGCAATAGCAAAAGAGTTAGCAATAAAGGACTTAAAATTAATTCTGAGTGCATAGTGGCCTGCTGCCAAGGCTATTTAGGAACAGATGTGGCTGAAATAGATACCAATAGTCTGGGATCTCTAAAGTAAGACATCTGTCAGTCTATCGGTCAGTCAGGAATAATGGAAATGGGAAAATGGGAACTGGCTGTTACAAAATGTGAATTACTTAAGTTCCACGTTGGTCAAATTCAAAGCTTTTGATTCTACCTCTGACATGTAGAGAACATAATTTCTCTAAGCGGCTTATCTATTGTTCAAATAGGAAACCTATTTTTAAGGAAGCGACATGAAAATAAATAATATGAAGTGTAACTGAGAGTGAGTTGTACATGGATCACATTGATATATGGCTTTAAGATGTAAATTGAAGGACAAAAGCATGCAGTTTTAAACAATCCCATGGTGTCTGAACTTGTTAGACACTTAATTTTTTTTCAAGGAAGTCCATAAAATTAATGTCTTTAAATGCTGCATGAAACTATGAAAGAATTTATTAACTTACAACTTTTTGTGAAAAATATTTAAGGAAATGGAGTATACTAATTAAAGGTCTCTTAAAATTTATTCCTTATTTCAGGCAAATTCTAGACCTAATGTCTTGATTCTCTGTGTGTCTTTTATCCTTTGTCAACAGATCAGTTCATGGCTATGTGTTTGTGAAACAATTTACATTGTTTCACGCTTTCTGGTGTTTTTCTTCTATTTCACATCTTTATCCACCTCTCCACTTATGTTGAAAGGGATTAACATACCCTGGGCATCTACTGGTTGCTTTTGTATGTACTTTAATTCTCTACCTCTAAAGAGGGAGATCAGATATTTAAATTTTTGTTCCAGAAAATAAGTTTCTATGCTAAGTCTTGCAAATTGTATTTGTGTTTTTGAATTCATGTACGTTAAGCTGCACATGTATTAGTGAGTTGGATTCTGATGTTACATGAGTTTGAAATAACAGGATTTATCTGGCTTTCACACAAAATAATAACTCTTCTTCATGGCCTTTTCTTCTTAATGCAAAGCTATTTCTATTGGTGATATTGTGGTATATGTTATTTTAAAGCTCTGGTAGGCTGTAAAATGGCAACTTTTAGACCTGCCTGAGGTGATGGGGTTTGCTTTTGTGGTTATTTGTTTCTTTTTTTGTTTTTGGTTTTTTCCCTCCCTTCATTTCTTCTGTTGCACTATGTAATAATTATGCCTTGCCATATACGATTATAGATAAGGTGATGCTCTGCTTTTTTTGCCTCCTCCGCCTGCCCGGTGAGCGAGGGACGATGGCTGGCTGGCTGCTTGGCGTATTATGCATCACCAGGCAGTTGGCACGCCAGTAACAAGCCAGACATAGCCGGTGCCGATTTCTGGCTGCTGAGCAGGCCAATTGAAGAAAGATAGGTTGGAATCAAGGGGCAATCAAGAATACTGTGGTGGGGGTGAGCTGATGTATTAAGGGACTATAAGGGTTTTGGTGAAGTGCCATGTGGGTGTGGGAGGGATTTATAGGTACTGGGGAGACGGATATTAGTGAACAGAGGGGAAACCGAAGCTGTTGCTGGGCGGATAGGAAGACGTGTGGCATGGTGCTATAGTGCGTGAGGTATGCGTGGTACAGGTTAGGGAAATCCCTGGAAAGTCAGAGGAGGCATAATAAGATGGTGAGGTAAAGAGAAGCAGGATGAAAATTTGTTAAAAAACCCCAAACAAACATGAAACTTCCACAATTTTCCTGTTCATAGAGTAATTGCCAACTCTTTTTGACCATGCTTTCTGTGCAAAGGTGTGCAACAGTAAATTGATGGTCTTGCTATATAGCATGATGGAAAGAATCTGAAAGTGTATATTAACAAAAAGTTGGTAGATTAACCAATCTTTGATGCTATTTTCATGTACGTGATAGTGCTATAGCCTTTCAGAAACACTTTTTTTTTTTTTTTTTTTCCCCCCCCCCTCCTCTTTCAGATTCTAGATACTGTTGTAATCCCTTCTTGGTTGTCATTTTACCATATCATCCCCAAATCTGTACCCCTCTACTATGCACCTTTATGTCTTTTCTGTTGCATCAAATGTTAATGACTTATCTCAACTTTCGAGTGCTCTTTTTGGAAAACACATGGTTTCTTTCAGGCAATCCCTTACGTTTAGAAGCAGTGCTCTATAAATGTCCAAGTAGTTACATCATTCCTAAAATCCTTTCCTATTTCTTTTTTTTCCTGTAATGCTTACAGGCAACAAATAGAAAATCTGATGAATAGCTTGGCCACTCGGAGCCTGAGACTGCTGCCTATTTTCTTTGCAGCTCTTTCTCTCCTTGGACTGTATGTAGGATGTGGTTCTGTAGTACCTTGTGGGATAGTTGTGGGGCTCATGGTGCCTAATGGGGTCTTCTGCTATGGTAAATCCATGTAACCTTGCTTCCATAGTTATAATTGTTCATGGTAATAAATGGGTTGTAATTCAGAGTGTGATGCTGTTTTGTATTGTCCTGTTTTGTGTCTTGGCAAAAGACATGCTCAGATTAAGGCACATCTATATTTTACAGTTACAAAATAGAAATAAAAATAAAGCAGGAAAGCCTGTCATCTGCTCTTGTTGGAGTCAAAATAAACAAAACTTAGATAAACAATTTTCCTTTCATTGTAAATATCTTATTTGTTAACTATGTATGTTAGAACAGGTAAATAATAGATGTTGTTGCAATTATGCAAAAAACAAACAAACAGGTACTCAATAGAAAGAATCCCTTTTTGTTTGCTGTTTCATTCAGGTATATCCAACTACACTATGCACTGCCTTTAGAAGGAAGTATTTACTTCAATACGTGTAGTACTCTAAAAATATTTTTATCCTTCTTAGACAATTTATGAAAAAACCTAAATGGCTAAAAATCTGAGCACATAAAGGAGAATTGAATAGTCTTTGTGTACCTTAACATTAGTGGGTCATGGAACTATAATGTTTTCCTTTCAAGGAAATCAGTGGTCCTGTTTTTTATGACTTGTACGTTGTAACAGTATGTGCAGACAAAAAACCATGATGTGTTGAGTATGTGATACAAGTATTACCATATTGCCATAAGGAACTGCTATTATGTTAGACACCAACTGATTTCATGATAGTGTTGGATTTCTCTCACATATGCTTATGTTTTTGTACAGACGATCCTTTAGGAACATCTGCTAGTTTTGTGGTGGTATCTGCTGTTTCCTTTCAAAATGTGACCTTTTTGTCATTTATTACTGGGACTGCTGTAGAATTGCATTATACTAAGATCCTTTTCTAAATTGATTCCTGTCTCATAGACATTAACTGTCAGTCTTTTGAGTTAATTGGGTTTCACCATTCTCTGACATACTACAGAGTTGAGTACAACTGTAAAGTTAATATATTAACCTTTTAAAATACCATTTAATGATAATTTTTTAAACTGCTAACTTGGTAGTGACTAGAACTTCCTCCTTCCAACTGTTTAGGTGATCTCAAAAGTACTTGTGTCTGCAGACTAAGTATAAGGATGGTATTTCTCAAACTATTTGACTAGGGAGGAAGTTTTGGAACTCCCTTCTTGCAGTTTAAGAACCTTTTTCCCTTTAGTCAAAGCGCAGATAATATCCTTTGGACAGTGATCCTGGTTCAGGATCATATCTTCAAGCGTAGCTGAATAAGTGAAATTGCAAGGACAACTGAGTTTCAGTTGTGCACGTGACATTGCAACTCGCTGGGAAGTCATAACCCTGTAAATGCAACCAAAAATGGGTTCTTAGCATGTTGGAAACTCTTCCTCTTGAATGAATTACCAAGATGTATTCTAATATCTCTTTCACATGTAGATGTTATGTAATTTTTTTTTAAGTAGTTATGATGGAGAGTTGAAGACACTGATATTTCCTATTTCTTCACTCTGAGCATAGAAATCCTTTTTGTAGGACTTCACATTCTACTATCAAACTGTCTTGCTCTGGCCCTCTGTAGGAAAAAATAGTGTGTTGATTTTTCGTAATTTGGAAAAGTGGTTAATTATTTTGTTTCCAACATATTACATATGCTTGTATAGAGACAGTAGTTACTTTGGCATAATACTGATCGTGGTTTTAAAAGTTAAATGTTTCTTTAAACATGCATGAGACTTAATATTTTGAAAAATAAGTAGGCTTTTGTTACTTTTTAACTTTTTTTACTTTTTAGGCTTCATTTATTGATATGCATCTAGTTATACCTTTTTACTCCAAACTCCATTAATTCCAAAGGTGATTTTGAAGTTAAAAGTAACTGACTTCATACTTTTCAGTGACAATGCTGCTAAAGGAAAAAAAATTAGTTAACTCATTTAAAACGTGTTTCTGCCTTTCTTGGTTGAACCTAGATTTCTTCATAAACATGTATTTTGTTATTATCAAAGTATGCAGATTAAAAATGCAATATTGAATGAGAACATTTTGCTTCCTGTAAGGTCTCAGGGTAATTGTTTTCCTATTGTGTTTCCTCATGGAGTCATAATCTACCCCCCCAACATAAGTCCAGCAGAGCAACAAAAACTGTCCCACAACCTGGAAGTTTTGTGATAGTAGAGTTGCCAATACCACCAGCTCTTCTTTGTAGAAGAATCAGTAACGTGAGTTTCACACATTCCAGTCCAAATTTTTAGGTACAGTTATGAGGAGTGGCTTGTTTATGGTGTAGGATAGTATTAGCTGAGTTTATCTTTTGGGAATGAGTTTGGGTCTTGGAGATGAGTGCATCTGTTTGAAACCTTGAGCTGTATTTGTATCTTTATCACGCTCATAAGTGGGAGTGTTTGAAAAGGCTTATGTAGAGAGAGTGAGACAGTGCTTCTGATTTTATTCTTTCCCCAAATTTTCCTAGTTCATTTCTTGCTAAGATTAAAGAATATCCTCAGTTTATTCTTTGATGCATTGGTATTTGATTAAAAGGATTTTTTTTTGGTGTGATTTACATTTGTCATCCTAGCTGAAGATTGTGAAATATTTCAACGGTGTCTACTGTAAATGTCAAATATTGAATGTTATTTTATGTATGTTAGAGATTAACACAAAAACAAAGCATAGAACTCATGTCAAGCTCTTAAATATATCTATTAATGACAACATAGCTCTTATCAACTTTGATGCAATAAATACGTAAACCCTTAAGTTGCAAAACCAAGAAAATGGTTCAAGCCACACTTAATGTGGAGGTTTTGTAATACAATTGCAAGCCAGAGCATGTAGAATGGTTGTAAGCCACAACATTTAATTTTTATAAAATTGGAGCTCAGAAACCAGAGTGGATCACAAATTATTCACATGATCCTAGGATTATTTGTATGACAATTAAAAAATATTTTCCATGCCCACTATTGGCTTTATGTTACAAAGAACAATTAGTTTTCCTTACTAATAGTACGGAATGATGCTTTTTTTCTTATGGTCTTTTAGTGATAACAGACACAGATAAATATGTTTGTTTAAAACGAAAATAAAAAGGATGATAAAAGGTGTTTAAAAAAATACTAAAATTTTACGTCTGAATTTTCATGTAAGCCTTGACGTATGGTGGCCTTTCTGTAAGGGATTTGATGAAAGAAAATTCTACTACTTATGTTTAAGATCTGGTGCAACTTCTTCCCTCCCCTGGCTTCTCGTTTAGTTGTAGATGTAGGAATATATTAAATCTCTGACAAAAAAAATTACAGTAACTTGTTTTACCTTGCAGTTCTCTAATCTAGCATGTAGCTGTTTCTTGCCTGTGTGTTGCAATTTTAAACAAATGGTCAGTTCATGAACAGAATTCAGTGCCGAACTCTGCATTTCCTGGCTTTTGTCTATTTGGGCTATATAAGATGGTAGTTACTTAAATGCTTTTCAGTACAGAGTAGTTGTCGTAGTTGGTTTATTTGAACTGTCAGTCCATACACTCAAGTGAATATAGGAAAGTATGCTTTGTGAAGCTCAGAAAATGCAAAGCAACAGATGTTATGTACTGCGCAATTGTACGTATCCTGGAAACAGATCTTTACACAGTGCAGTGTCTTGGAAAAACAAAATTTGACATACAAATGATCAAGTTAAGGGTAACAGCAGTAAATACTTACGACTAAATATAATGCTGTTTTGCAGATACTGTTCTGAGTTTGAGTAATTAACTGCTCGTCATTCTATTTAAACCCCTTGTTTGACAGACGTTTATAAATCATCTTTGCATTTATATTTTTCTGTATTGTTTTAGTATGGTATAGTAGAAATAGAATAAGTATTCTCAAAAATGATGTTGTAGGAAAATGGCTTTAAAAAAAAAAAAAGCCTCTATTATTTTAACAAGTGAAAATTCTTGTAAATGAATTGCTAAATGTAAATAGGAAAAAAAATCAAGATAACTTGCTGGCTTTCTGTGTGAAAATAGCATATCTTTGGCTGATCTGTGGACTGTTCTGAAGGTGGTTCAAAATGAGATTGCTCCTGTCCAAGTCCCCTCCCTGGTACGCTGTTTGTCACAGGGCCTTTTGGAAACTTGTCAAACAGCTCTGTCAACAAAGGTACTGAAAGATTTCATACTTGGATGGTTTTGGGCTTCCCAAAGGCCTGCTCTGTCACATCTACGTAGTGTAACTCGGGGTGAGGTAATTAGTTAGGGATCAAAATTAGTGTAGCACCAGTGAATAATACGCTAACAGTTAGATGGCTGTAGATGGTGCTAACTTGTGTCGATGTCAAACTTTGAACCGATTTGTGGTTTCATTTAGTAAATTCTGCAGTTGGCACATTCTAAGGCAAACCTAAATATATTGATATGTTACAATAATCGGGAGAAGTATATAGATGTCTATTTTTAACTCGGTAATATTTTCATTAAAGGAAAAATAATGCTTCTGAATATTTCATGTGAAATGTAATATTTCTTGGTCACTTGACTGCAACACACTCATTAAACAAAGCTGTGATTAAACTAAGAATATCCTCCAGATCCTTTTCTGTTCATAAATCTTTTGTGATGGAGGAGTAGTAATAACTACAGTTGCTTTAGAAAACAGTGCTTAGCAGAAGAAAAGAGTACGTGATAAATGTTTGTAGTTTGGCATTTTTATGGTAGTACAAACAAAAATGAAATAAAAAGGCTTGCTTTTTTTTTTTTTTTTTTTTCCCCACTTACGTTTGTTGAGGATTTAATTATTTAAAATATGATGGAAACAAGCAGGTGGTGTTTTTGAAATTTTGTCCCTAGGTCTCACTTGTTTTATGGAAACCGTTTGTGGAACATACACACAGAAATTCAGTACTGAACTTACAATGTAATTTATACATACATGCTTGTTTTGTCTTGCTTAAAGCGGCTACTGCTTTTTACTTTTGCAAGTTTAACAGTTTACCAATATTAGTTTGTATGCAGGAGCAAACTAATAAAATGAACTTACAGTAAGAAGAAAGCTGTTCTTAAATATGTATCTCTTTTGGTTTCTAATGTTTGTTTTCTTTGTCTAATTCATGGAGTGAAGGCTGCCTGAAAAGTTCATATTGCCTTTGGTATACTAACAGCATGGTCTGGTGGAGTATGGAAGAGAAAAAAATGGCATGGGTTAAACACAGAAAAGCAGAAATGCTATTTTGTGTGTGTGTGTCTGTGTGTGACACTGTTAAAATAGGAGTGCAAAAGCATTTAGAGATTGTCAGTTACGTCAGCACAGCTTCAGAGACATGTCCATTATACAGATTTGACTAGGCAATGGGACAGTAAGTCCGAGAGTTGATATAATTAAGCAAGTGTATGGCATTTGAATGCCATCCGCTTGGGATCAAGATCAGGAGCTGTAGCTAGACCATTCCTAATGTATGTGATCATAGGTTCAGTATGTGGAAAATGTCATCTGTCACTTAAACAGGTGCTAGGATTATTATGTTAAGGATCATTAGAACATAGATAGAGACTAAAACAGATGTTTGTATGCTCTATAACCAGTGATTATTTAACCACATCTTGAATACTGAGTGCAGTTCTGGTGTTCTCAACAAGGATGATGTGGAACTGGAGAAGGTTCAGGGGGTGACAATGATTAACGGTAAGGAATGGCTCCTGGATGAGTGACAGACTAGGCTGGCACTTTTTGGTCTGAAAGGGGGGCAGCTGAGATGGGACCTGGAGAGAGTAGATGGTGATGGCTTTCTGTCTTCCAGCGTAAGAAATATGGTGCATCTAATAAGGCTACGAACCACCAGCCTTGAAACAAAAGGAACAATCATGCAGCAAGTAAGAGAACTGCAATGCTTACTGCCAAAGGATATTGTTGGTGCTAAAAGATTTCGTGGATTCAGCTGGAGACAGAAGGCTTCATTTGAATGCTGTTAAATGTGTAGAACCTGAAGTCAGTTCAGGGTGTCCCAAATGAAAACCAATGGGGAGTGGAAAAGTATTATTTGAGAACAGAATGAATGCTTGCTTTATTCCTTCTTTCTCTTAGCATCTGCTTATGGCTATGGTTCGACATAAGATACTGGGACAGATGGACTTTTGCTCTGATCTGGTGTTGCTGGTCTTACATACCAGAAACCAGTTCAATTATATTTAAATGTTACTTTATGTAAAAGCTCACACATCACTAGTCCGTAACTCCAACTGTATTTGCACTACTAAGGAAGTTTTCTTGGTAGGATTTGAACTTCAATTTGCCTAGCCTTCCATTTGCAAGGTATTTACTTTTATTAGTGGATCAATATAGTTTAAAGAATGTGTGTTCTCTGACAAAATATCAAGAGGTTAATTTTATTAAATGTTGTTAAGAATTACAATATGGTAGCAGACTGTATAGGAAACCTGTATTTCTTAGCCATAAAAGCCTTGAAAATATTGCTTATATGTATGTTTATACTTACTATAGTCTTGGGGTTTTTTATTTTTATTATGGAGAAGGGAAGTTAAATTCCAAATACAATAGCTAAACTTGTACAGGATATGAGTCTGAAACCACTACAAACCATTCCAGAAAAGTAATTAACTTCTTCACCCTCAAGATTAGGAAAAAGTGCAACTTCAATAAGCTTAACTAGTATTTTTCCGTAAATCTCTTTCAGAAGTTTTCTGATGTTCACAGGGTAGATGACGACCCTCAGTGTAAAATATCTATTTGTTATGTCAACAGCTTAAAGATGTGTGGCAACGTATCTATAGTAATTAATTCTTGAACACGGGTGCTGATAATTTTTTTGCACTGGTTCACCTTAAGGCCAAAGCAGAGATTATCGTCTGATTCACAATATGTGACTGGATATGTATAGAAACTCAGGTTTGTTAAATTTACTTTTAAATAAGCAAGGTAAGTTTAATAGTGTGATAGAGGAAAATCTAGAATAGTAACAGTAACGCACATACTGCGCAAGTGCATGTTGGGGACAGTCTGAAGATGCATCTCTCAGTTGCTGTACGGGTGCTTTGGATATGAATCTCTCTCTGATCCTGCAACCATACGCAGGATCTTTATGCGGTGAGTAAAATTCTTAGCATCTGTAAGTAAGATCTTTACTTCAACCTCATAGTGGTAATCCCTGTACATATGTGTCCATTTGGCATAATGCTAGCATTTAAAAGTTCGGAGGAGTAAAAATTCCTATGTTACGAGAGATTTGAATTGTATCTTTGTCATCTGACAAACATTTCTCCAACAGTGAAAACTCATCTGAAATGGTTTTGTGTTTTTTTTTTTTCTTTTTTCTTTTTTTTTAATAGGTCAATCAGTAGTTTTTCTGTTTGATTTTGATACTTTTACTACTAGGATTAGAAATAGACTGCAATTAGGAACAGATATGTAAATGTGGTGTGTAGCTACGGTTACCATAATGGATTTAAGAGGAGCAGACAGGAGATGTCAAGGAATTTGCTTAAAATAGGTAGGAGATGACTTGTTTGAGGGTATTGGTGCATGCAAGGATGAAAAGCATACATCATGGAAAATTTTGGGGTGGCTTTTTTGTTGTTTTTTTGACTAGTGGCTCTGTTTTGAAGTAGCTGATATGCCTGTCAGAAAATAAATAGGTTTCTATATGTAACTTAGTATACTAATGTAGTGTGATATAAAAATGAAAATTACTTCTATGCTGATAGTTAATTTTGAATTCGATGATACTTAATGCCAAAATTTTATTCACAAAGCATGTTCTGCATGTTCATTACAATGTGTTAACTTATTCTGCTTTATGCAGTATGCTTATTACACAAATCAAAACCACGATGGAGATCTTTTGATATTCAAGAATCTCATGAAAATTTCAAATAATGTATTTTAAATGACTCTTTACCTTTATTCTTATAGTCCCAGAACTGGATAACAACATAAAATACTATATAAAATACTGGCTTGACCTGATCATTTTTGAGCGTATTTTGATTTCCAAAATAGCGTTGTATATAATTCTGGGGAATATCTGAGTAGACTGTAAGATTTTTTTTCTTTTTTTTTTTTTTGGGGGGGGGAACATTTTGTAGAGCTGTTGATATACTTTGTCAGTGTCTTATGTACACTTTGAAATTTAAATTAGCTTAAAGACATTTATTATTTACAATTTTAGTTTTTTTTCAACATAAGTGTATTGCAGTGTGTATTCAACAGTTCTGCTGCTAAATGAAGTAAGCATATACTTAGCTTGCTGTGCAGATACATGGACACAGGTGGACATCTTGGTAGTGTGCACCATGCAGTGAAACACATGGCACTACACAACATGGGGCAAAGAGCACGCAGTTTGAATTAGAAGTCATTTTATGGATACCTTGTAAATTTGTGGTTGCTCATATATGGGCTGTAATTTCTAAAAAGAGTGTACATGTTTTTATATTGAATATTTGTGATAAACACATCACTCTAATGTAGTTGTCCTTACTTTGTGGAGAGAGGCAGTATCGTATGAGCCTGTTTATGTCAGTATTTTAATAATTTATCTTTATAACTGCTTTTGCCTATATTTATAGTAACATTGGCACCCTGTGTACAGAAGATACAATCAGTGCTGAAAGGAAACTTGCATCCATCTGGAAGCAATAAACTTTTCTAAAAGACTGCACAGTGTTACTTAATCCTGTGATTTCTTACTGTGAGTGAAATTAAGGTTTGGTTCAGTTGTGTCACATCATATTGGTATCAAATCTTTTGTGAGAGCTTTGTCATAGTGTTAAGCTACAAACAAAATTTTAAATTTGATGAAAGTCTGAGAATGTAATTTCCTCAGTCACAAGATTACGCATCACTGCAAATGTAGTCAATTCCATGTAATAACAATAATTGTGATATCAGAAAGCTTCTGGAGTACTGCATTTTGTAAGCCTCCTCTTTATAGGAAGGGCTAACTTGTATACCACACAATTGACGAGGTATACCTTGAATTTTGCATAGTGTTCAAAGTCATTTTTGTACTACAAATATATTGTATAAAGTATATTTTTAATATGCTGAAATATTTTACCAAGTTAGAGAAATATGAACGGTTCCCCTAAGAGGAAGGGGGAGAAAAAAACCCCATTATAAAGATCATCTAACAAAATTCTGTGGGTTTTTTTATTGCTTTTCTTTTCAGTCTGTTACAAGTGTGGTATACATGAACAAAATAGGATTCATTCATCCCTGCAGGCAAAGTGATATAGTTGAAATTCTTCCTATTCCTACGTGGCAACTGAGCTGAAGAGTGTTGGGGCGACGGAAGGGTTTTATGCTTGCCAGAGCATTCTGGTGGTGCTGTTGCCATCTCTTATCCTTGGGCTAGTGTAGAAGGTGCAGATAATACAAAGGATGGCTGAGTTTATGAAGAAAGCGTCTAAAAAAAAAAAGATAGACCAAAGATCAATGAGGATAAAGCCAAACATGTATCTGTAATCAGTGAGAAGCTCATGGATGAGCTTATCTAGCAACTGATAGTTATGCTTCAATACCTGAAAGCATGAGTTGCTAATATAAATGAATTACCAATACCTTATGGAAGGAAATTGTCCTATGTTTAGAATGGGATGTGGTTGTTTCTTCCTGAAGAAAATGTTGTCTTGAAAATCTTTTAGAGAAAAGACCAAAATTCAGATATTTGAGGCATGTTGAGTTCCTTGAAAGACACTGATATTTAGCACTATGGATGGTTTTTAAAACTGTATTTGATGCTGAAGCAAATCTTGTGCCAGTAAGGGTCCAGGTAGAACTAATTATTAACATGTAGTTAATAAAGTTCAGTGATGTCATGTGACCATAGGAGGCTATTTTGATCTTCCCCCTTATTTTCTGGAATGACAGAAGTTATTGCCATGATTATGACATAAATTAGTAGGTACAAAACAGTGTGTATGTGTGAGATTTTTTCAAAGGAATGTAAAATTAAGCTCGTGTTTCCTCCTTGGGGATTCTTTAGTATCTTTCAGCTCTGCTAGCCCACTGTATTCAATCATGTAAGCCATTAGAGTCCAGTCTTCTGTTTTATTTCAGAAATCGCTCTCTTCAAATGAATTCTGTTATATGATGGTTGCATTGTTCGTCTATGTAAGACTAGTTGTTTAATCTGATGATTGTGTTTGCAGGCGTTTTACAAAATAATGGAAATAATTGATGTTTGTTACCCTGTTGTTACTCCCGTTTGTTACATAACTCCTTTCACTTATTACATGAAAAGCCCCAAAGTTTCAGGCACTTGATAAAAGGTTTGCTGCTACTTTTCCAATCAATTATGAAATTAAGCAGTATGTGGGCCATACACTTAACATAAAATGTAGCGCTTTCTATAGTGAATTTATTTTCAGTGACCTCTTTTTTGGTGTGGTGTAAATGGGAAAAGGTAACTATTAAGTCTTTGCTGCATGAATCCTCTGAAATGCTTCAGGTTCAGAATCACTCACTGTCTGCCTTGCTTCCTTTCAGCTGGCACTGTTGTTCTGTACAGCATTATTCCCTGTAGATCATCTTGTTAGGGGAGTTATTTTTCATTTCATCATCTCCCTCTGATTCTTTACTGGAGAATGAAGGGGAAATTCTTCCTTAAGGTGACACTTCTTGTCTGGAACAGCGTCAGGCCTTGTACTAATCGCACTTTTCCATGGAGGTATTCCTCCATGGATATACATGGTATTCCATGGAGTTGTTCAAGAAGCTATTGAGCTTCTTTTCAAATTACCAGTTTTGATATGTTTTTCTGACAAAGTTCTGCAATTACCCGGTAATTAATAAGCAATGTACTTGTTCCATCTTTGGTTTAGAGCATTAAAGACATTAATGAAAGATTGATGGGTAGATGTCTAATGAGCCTCATTACAAAAAGATGGGCCTTGGCCGTGGCCTGCTGGGCATCATGGAGACCAAGGATGTTGGATGCAAGTGTTACTCTTGATCTAGTTGCTCTCAGAGGAGAAGCTGCCAGGTCTGGCTTCTCTCCAGGGGGAGTCATCTCCAGTTTGGTTATTTTTTTCCTTCTTTTCCTGAGTTTGAGTTGAAAAATTAGAGCCTGAAGTACAGATTTGTTCAAGAATATTTTTTTTAGCATATCAATTGTTCTTCATAGTAATCTTATTTTTGGAGATAACCATCTATGATAGTACTTTAAAATAAGATGACTTCTCTAAGCCAGAATAATGAATAATGGTTTTTATGCTGTGTTAAAATAGTTTGTAACTTCCTATCCAATGAAACTAACTTAATGTGCCATTATAAGTTTATAAAGTGAAGTTTTATTCTGAGACTTTTTTTTTTAAATGATACGATGTAAATAGAGCTCTAAAAAATTAAGAGAAACCATTGTGGATCTTTCCCAGTTCTTGCTGACTCTCGTTGATCTGTGTGTGTGTGATCTTTGGGGAGTTAGCATCGGAAATGAAAATGCGCAACAGATTGGCTCAAACCATGTTGACTTCCTGCTGATGAAATGAAACAGTCCCAGTCATTCTTTCTTCCCTGCTGTGTATTTTCTTAACACTTTGAAGCATCTCTGGTTTTGTAGGACTTGTGTTGAACTGATTATATTAAACAACTTGTCAGAAGACTATGCCAGCAAAAAAAAAAAAAAAAAAAAAAAAAAGTGGACAATTTATGTTACTTTAGGGAGTTGAATTGGCTCAGCTTGGTTTTGCCAGTTGCCAGACATAAGGAAAAGGTCTGGGCTACACAGTCATGGCAGGTGAGTGAGGGTAGGTGCCTGTATTGGAAGAGAGATTAGTGGCAAGGTGTTGCATTGGCTTGGCAAAATACATCCCTTCACTCTCAGATTCTCTAGAGAAGGAGAATGAAATTTGGTTGTATTCCTGCCAGATATTTTTAAGCTCAGTTTTATTCCCTGAAGGAATACAGCTGTTGATGCAAGTGAATAGCTGCCATTAAAAGATGAAGTTAGTAGTTACACTCTGCTTTTACTCTCCAGCTCTGGAGGAACTGAGATGCATCTCTTTGGTACTTTGTAGTACTTTCTGAACAACTTGCTGCTCCCAAGGAGGTCATTACACACAATCTGGGAAATGTTTTTCTAGACTAGGGCCTTGGTTGTGTCATGCTTCTCTTACAATACCATTTAAAAGGACTAGAGTAGTGTAAAGGTGATCTTCAAAGAAAAACCTGGCCCTTGCTTTACGACCTTCTCCTTGGCTTACTGTTTGATACTCTTGGCAAGCAGAAAGTGCAATTTCGCTTTCTTTTCTTGCAGAAGAGAGTAAGAGGCATAGCATCAAATTTTGGCAAAGGTGTTGTGTCACCTGTCTTTTTGAAATAAAAACCTTGAAAATTCAGATGTTCTGAAAATGGCTTTCCTGTCTCATGTTTAGAGCCTTTAAATTAATGTTAAACAGCCTGATGAGCTATACAGTGATTCTCAGCTCTTCTGTCAAGAATGATTATACTTGCTCCTTTATATTTTTCATTGCCAGTCCTTCTTAATCAAAGTTATAGCTGGAAACTGTAGAGGTTTTATGAATCAGTTGCATGCTACTTACTGTGCTTTGCGCAGTACAGTAAGGGAAAAATGGGCTTAATAATTTATCATAGAATCATAGAATCATAGAATGGTTTGGGTTGGAAGGAACCCTAAAGATGACCACATTCCTACCTCCCTGCTATGGGCAGGGACACCTTCCCCTAGACCAGGTTGCTCAACGCCCCATCCAACCTGGCCTGGTATACTTCCAGGGATGGGGCATCCACAACTTCTCTGGGCAACATGTTCCAGTGCCTCACCACCCTCACAGTGAAGAATTTCTTCCTTATATCTAATCTAAATCTAACCTTTTTTAGTGTAAAGCCATTACCCTTTGACTATCACTACATGCTCTTGTCAAAAATCCCTCTCCAGATTTCTTGTAGGCCACCTTTAGGTACTGGAAAGCTGCTATAAGGTCTCCCTGGAGCGTTCTCTTCTCCAGCATAGACAACCCCAACTCTTTCAGCCTGTCTTCATAGGAGAGGTACCCCAGCCCAGCCTGTGTTTGTGCTTGGGATTACCATGACCCATGTGCAGAACCTTGCACTTGGCCTTGTTGAACTGCATGAGGTTATGTTAAGGTCCCTCTGGATGGCATCCCTTCCCTCCAGTGTGTCAACTGCACCGCACAGCTTGGTGTTGTCAGCAAACTTGCTGAAAGTGCACTCAGGCCCACTGGCCATGCCACCAACAAAGATGTTAAACAGTGCTGGTCCCAGTACCGACCCCTGAGGAGCACCACTGGTCACTGGTTTCCACTTGGTCATTGAGCTGCTGACCACAATTCTTTCTCCAAGTGGTGCACCTGTCAGATCCATGTTTCTCCAATTTAGAGACAAGGATGTCATGCGGGACAGTGTCAAATGCTTTGCCCAAGTCCAGGTAGGTGATATCAGTTGCTCTTCCCTTATCCACCAAAGCTGTAAGCCCGTTGTAGAAGGCCACCAAATTTGTCAGGCACAATTTGCCCCTAGTGAAGCCTTGTTGGCTGTCACCATTCACCTCCTTATTTTCTATGTGCCTTTGCAGAGTTTCCAGGAGGATCTGCTGCATGATCTTGCCAGGCACAGAGGTGTTTCTGACTGGCCTGTAGTTCCCCCAGATCTTTCCCTTTTTTAAAGATGTTTCCCCTTTTTCCAGCCAGCGGAAACTTCACCGGACTGCCACGACTTCTCAAATATGATGGATAGTGACTTAGCAACTTCACCCACCAATTCTGTCAGGACCCATGGGTTTATCTCCTCAGGTCTCATGGACTTGTGCATCTTCAGGCTCCTAAGATGATCTTGAACCTGATCTTCTCCTACAGTGGGTGGTTCTTCATTCTTCCAGTCCCTGCCTTTGCCTTCTAAAACTTGGGCAGTGTGGCTAGAGCACTTGCTGATGAAGACTGAGGCAAAAAAATGGTTGAGTACCTCAGCCTTCTCCATATCCAGGGTAGACAGGTCTCCCATTTCCTTCTGGAGACAGACAGTGTTTTTCCTAGTCTTCCCTTTATCACTAACATACCTGTAGAAGCTTTTCTTGTTGCCCTTGATGTCCCTGGCCAGATTTAATTCTATCGGGACTTTAGTTTTTCTAACCTGATCCCTGGCTATTAGGGCAATTTCTCTGTATTCTGCGCAGGCTACCTGTCCTCACTTCCGACCTCTATAGGCTTCCTTTTTTGTGTTTAAGTTTGTCCAGGAGCTCCTTGTTCATCCATGCAGCCTCCTGGAATTTTTCCCTGACTTCCTCTTTGTGGGATGCATTGCTCTTGAGCTTAGAGTTAATAGTTGCCTTTTTAGATGCATTAGACTTTGTCATATTAATTTTAAATATTTAAGTCTAAATTTGTAGATGTATTGTCAAAACTAATTTCATTTTTGATTCTATTTGTTTCCTTTTTGGTTTTATATTACTGCAGTTATATTTTATTGTATGTCCTGAATGAAGTTCAACAAGGCCAAGTGCCGG
>JMFS01003420.1:0-10851 GCA_000699545.1 Podiceps cristatus
ACATATATATACATATATTACAAATTGAGCAGACCCTTTCCTTGAATAAAGAGCACTATATGTTCAAATTAAGATAATACCTGTAAACCAGCCTCCGAATAACTGGGAAGCAATGTATTGGAACCATGGTAGATACCCACCAGATCTGTCACTTATTTCTGAGTTCTTCACACAATAATGGAGCTGTAAGTCATTTTAGAAGTAAATACCCTAAAACATATGCACAGCTGCAATTATGAAATCTCATTGACCAACTGATTAAAATAATTAGCTAATATGTACCAGTAAATTTGGCATAGTACCAAGCACCAAATGAAGTATGTAATTTTATATAAAACCTATGTATACAAGTGTTTTCCTATCTTAAAAGAACATTGAAAGTTTATAAGAGGAAAAAGTAGCAATCCTGATTTTTTTATTAACTGCAAGTTATAAAATATTTCAGACTGTGTTAATCAAAATGGTCTGTTTTCTGACTTACAGCACACTATGTATATGTCTGTATGTGTATGAATACAATTATCTTACAATTCAGAGTAAGTCAAACAACAAACTATTGTTGTCTTCTCAAATTGTCGTCTTAAAAAAAAATATAATTTCTCCTGACAAAATAGTGTGATTGAACAAACTGAGTTTTCTGAAGCAAAACATTTCAGAAAAATAAAAAATCCCAGCCAAGTCACAGAATTCTTCCAACTTGACCATCAGAAAATTTGGCTCAGAGTTTACCCATATAACTCATTTTGTTGATGCTCACAATGAAAACATTGTCTCAAAATATTTGTTGATAAGTATCCACAGCAATGTGATGTTTAACACAAAAGTGAATCAATTTAGCCGAAATAAATTGACTATAGTACAGACATTTTTGTCTGCATTACCAGAGGAACATTTTACTCATACATAGCTTCACTTACCCCTGTTTTTAATCGCAAACAGTTAAAGATGGTGTTTAATGTCCAAACTAATAACTTCAGATGTCTCCCAGGAAATAATATCACCAGCACTCTCTGCTGTGAAACACGCAGGAAAAAAACAAACATGATGGAAATAAGATAAAATACAATGATGCATGTAGTTTAATCTTATTGATAAAAACAAAGCAATACAGTAATGATTATGTCATTTGCCATTCCTAAATTGAACTGCTGGAAATTACATTTCTCTTTTCCTATCTCCAACCTATTTCTTATATTCCCACTTACAAAGACATTTAACAGCCAATGACAAACAAGTTAAAGGGATCTGACAAGCAAGTTACGCACGTGCACTCAATTAGTGCACCTTTTCTTGAACTATTACTATGACAGTGTGATATAGTGCTATAAAACTTGAAGATAAGAACATTCAAATGACAGTGAGGTGATTTTTTTTCTCTCTTCTTTTTTTTTTTTCAGAAGTGTATGCACACACTTGTGTGCTTGCAACTCTGCAGGACGCATTTGTCCAGAAAAGCAGCCAATGACCATTGGTTATCCCATACTACCATGGGCCCATATATACCTCTGAGTTTGCTTTGGGTTTCCTACTGTTAACTGGCCTTGATGTACATTTTTCCATTCTTGTGGAGACCCCTATAAGAAAAAAGAGGGATAATATTTTTACTTTCATCTAGAGTTTTTGCTTTTTCATCCTTTCCTGAAACACAGAAGCAGAGTGTCCAATCTGATACATTTCCTAAGAAAACCTCTTGCATTTTGGCTCTTTGATTCCACCTCTGTCCCCAAGCAAAGCAGAATTATGCCTAAATCCACCTCTGGGATATATTTAATTATTATTTTTCTATTATATGGCACCAGTGTGGTATGAGCACACTGAGGCTACATGGTGACTGTGAATGAATAAAGCTCTGACATAAGCTCACTCACTGTGTTATTGCAAAGGCACCTAGAAGTTCAGCATTTTCTGATATCTTTGGAAAGCTTCATTCTATAACCTTGATAGCATTCTTTTAAGGTAAGTTTTTGTATAGGCTTTATAATGCAATATACTGTAAGTGAAGAGTTTTCAAAAAACAGAACAACATAAAAGCTTTCATGACAGAAGGAGAAAAAAAGAAAAAAAGAAAAAAAGAAAAAAAAAAAAAAAACAACCAAAAAAACACCCAACCACAACCCAAAAAAACCCACAAGCCTTTCCTGAAATTTTTATCCAGTAATCTCATCTGGCTTTCACTGAAGTTAATGACAGTTTTGTCAACCGTAGTATGGCCTAAATACAATTAAAAATCCCTTATGTTACATTATATAGCACACTATAGCTATTAGGCTGGAATTACATTTAATAAGTGACGCGCTCAACAACTAAGACATAGCAACAATTAATTATGCAATTTGATTCTGCCTTCTCATAATCTATATTATAGTACAGGGCTGACTTTGTTGGGCTTTTTTACTATATGGGAGTCTGTCTCCTTTAGACTATAGAATGAAGACAGCTAAGTAAATTTAACACAACCAGGTAAAATATCACTAAGTTCTTCAATGCACTGTATTACCAGAGCACCCAGCATTTTTGAATGCATTTATTCTCACCTTATGCCAGGAAAACAGAAAAATCCTCTTCTTCCTATCCTACAGAAAAGGAACTGAGGCACAGAAGGCTAATTTATTTGTATAAAACCTTACGTTCCTTACCCGTAGTCAGCTAGGGAACGGAGCCTACACCTCCCGAGACCTAGGCTGACACCCTAACTGTAGACAATACTTTGCCTTGGTTTGTCCTACTCCACCTAGACACACAGCCGGTATTATATAACAAAAAATATTACTTCCAGTCAGGAAAAGAAGCAACTGTAGAACTATCATTGCTTTGCTCCCAGTGGACAGTACTTGCAGGCAAAAGGGTATTCCAAGCTGAAGGGTGATTACAATTCCCTGTGTGTCCCACCTAGAATATACATCATGCAGAAGAAAGATGCTGACGTGGGGCATCCCCAGACTCTGGAGATTATTGCAGGATTTTGACATGTTGCCAAAACTAAATGTTTGCACAAAGCAAAGACAAGAAATGGTATTGTTCAATAGCTTATAATTTGTGCAATCCAAATGTTTTTTCATAAAGCCAACAAAAAGGATGCCAGGATTACGCTCCTGCCAAGTTTCAAAGGCCTCTTGCTAACCATGGATGCACAAAACACTTAATAAAAGATCATAAGATTTTTTTTTAATTTGAAAGAATTTAGTAATCTTTGTATGGAAGCTGTTGCTACTGCTTCTCCTATAATTATATGTTACACACACACAGAGATTATTTTTTTTGAAGCCTAAGATGACTGACTCACAGCAAAACCTGAAGTGCTATCCTTCCCTACAATCCATTACATATATGTGAATTTCAGGTTGGCTGGCTGCATTATCGTGGGAAAGTAAATTGCAGTACTGAAGCAGCTGCACATCTTTGTGCATCGATGCTTGCTTGCTCATAAGAATGCAACAGAGCTGGGAAGAAAAATATTAAAGCTGGGATACAGTCTAATTTGAGGCCATCCAACATTGCAGTTCTATTCTAAATAACAGATTTGAGGTTTTTAAGTGAGGTATTTTCTTGTTTCATGTCTCTGTCACAATGTCTGGGGCAGCAACTGTCTGTCACACAAAGGCAAAACAAAATTATTGCAGGAAGTGCTTGAATAGGAAGATCAAACAACAAAGGAAGTGGCTGCAGAGGCCAGAGGAGCTTGTAGCTGAGCTGATCTCTCTTGTCCTAGCTGCCTTAACAGTTCACTGTAGAACTGAAATATCAGACCAGCCAGAGGTAATTTTGGTTTGGTTTGGTTTGTTTTTTTTTCTGAAGGAACTATATGCACCTGATAATCCAAGGAAGCACAATCTGCGTCTTATTTTGCCAACAACACTGCGTAGTAAATAGGCATATACTACTTAAAATTCATGTTGGAAGGGCTCCTATGCCCCTAAGACCTTATGCCCCTAAAGACAAGTGTCTTTATCCTGACAGAAGATGTCAGGAAGATGTATGCTCAGGAAGGAGTTCAAGTCAAGGTGTGGGAATACCTGACATTAGCAAACAGGTTCCTTCCCTGCTTCTCATGGCCCCATTTTTTCATCTTACATCTTCGAGCTGGTTATAGTGGCAAAGGGCAAAACCACAGCATTCCACACAGGTAACAGATATATGATACTGCTGCTTCTGAAAAGAGAGCAGCAAGCAGGTATACAGTCCAATCAGAAGTCAACACAGTACAGTTCAATATGGAATAACTTCTGTACTTATAGGAGCAAAAGTTTTAGTTTCCTATTTTTCAGTTCTAAAGTCAGTTGTTATTTTTCATTATACCTTTTAAGTACCAAAGATTCCCAGAGCAATGTATGGAAGTTGCTAACAATTTGGATGGCTATGAAAGAACAGAGCTCAAACAAAAGCCACCATCCTCTGCAGTTTGTTAAACAGCAACTTTTCCCATTACTCACTACTTTCATCCACCCATCCTTCTGGGTGAGGAGGGTTAAATATAGCTCAGCTAGCATTAATTCTGCATCATCTGGAGACATCACTAGGAAAAGAACAAGCACACACATGATGCAAGAGGGAAGAGCTGAAAGCTGAAAGCTACAGAGGTACAGTCTCTGCAAGTGATATATTGTCAATTAATATAGAGAGATATACATATATCTGACAACTACAAGAAACAGGTTTTACACTGCTTGAAAATGAGAGAAAATGCATGGGAAAACAAGGTGATTTAGCTAAATTTTACTTTTGAATCTTCCTGATGGTGACTTCAGTGTTTTACTCCTCTCTTCCACTCTCCTCGCATGCAAATACACTACCTTAGAAATCCTTCAAATCCAGTAACATGCATAATCCCCTTCCCTAGGAAAGATGAAGCAGAAAGAGCCCCTAATTGTAGACTGTAGATTCTATAGCACCTGCTGGTCCTCTGAGACATTTTTGTCCAAAGCTCTCCTGTCTTACATCTAGCACAATTCAGTCACACAATGTTCAGTTCTTCAAGAACTAGAAAATGATGTGTAAGGAAGTGGAAGAACAAAGGAGCCCCGTGCAGTTGGTAAGGTATTTTCTGCAGGAACTTCTCTTTAACAAGAAAATGCAATGACTGTGAACAGGAAATACAGAGAAAAAATTCCAACCTGTGGGTCAGGAGGTCCTGCGATATTAGGATTAGATTCATTACAAAGTTCCAAATACTCTTTCATAGAATCATAGAATCATAGAAAGGTCTGGGTTGGAAGGGACCCCTTTCTCTCCTCCTTTCCAAAAACCTGTTCTTCTAGACTATCCAAGTGGGAAAGTGAAAAGAAGGAAAGAAGCTGAGCCAATGTAATGTTTCATTTACTGAGAACAAAGTGGTACTCCATAAGCTGTACATTATGTTTTAGTCTCCAAGCCATCTGTCCAAGTAACAAAACAAAAAAAAAAAACAAACAAAAAAAAAAAATATAAGCCTTCTTTTGGTGAGAAACACAAAAGAAGTAGAAGACTAACACCAAAGAGACTTCCTGCTTATACTGCAGAGATTATTAGAGATAGACCAATGCTAAACTTAAGGAGATTCTTGTCTTAATTTTGGAGTCCAACTCCATACATATAAAAGTAACCAAAAATGTGCTGATATTTGGCCATCATACTGGGGAACTTTTCCACAATCAAGAGAGAACAGATTAATAGTCATCATTCTCAAGTAAAAACGAAGATGGACTGTTAACAATATCATATAAAGCCTTCCGTGCTTAGGTTTCTTGCTGGAATCCCAGTCAGATGAGTAAAGCTGCTGCCAGCTGATGGTGTTGGATAACAGATATGACTACTTATGAAGAAATTATTTCAGTTCCAGCAGAGAGATGTCCACATGACAAAATCAGCATAGAAACAGATACCAGAGTTGGCATATTTGCAAAAACACAAACCAAAACAAGGCAACGATTGAATGGACATAGAGAATAAAACCACTTCAAATTCTCCCAGGCTTTGTCTCCAGATCAGAACTGAGATAACACAAGTCACACCGCAATGGTGTATGGTCTTCAATTTCAAAGTTAGCAGTGTAGCATATTTCACTACCATTAACTTGCCAAAACCAAAAACTACCACATGTTTCTGGTTTGGGATTTCTTTCTAGTAATGATCATACCAGTGTATCTGAGTGACATAATGGTTCACATGATTATGCAGTGAGTTAGACTACGTGCTACATTTGGGTCACTTACTGAAGAGTCTGTACCTTGTTAAGACAAGGCTGGGTGAATTCTATAATAAAAAGGGAAGGCTAAAAGAGATCTAGTCGCAGATAATGATGTGTTTTTAAAATTCAGCCACAGCAACATTACAAAAGACTTCACACCAAGCCAAAGAAAACAGGTTCAGGAAGCTTAAACTATTATTATTCATAATTTTTTTTTCCAAATTAATTGGTTTCCTCTCTCTCTGAGGAAAAACAAACAAACAAACAAAACAAACACCAAAAAACACGTACAAACAAATTTTCTTTATTTTTGGTGAGTAACTCAATTTATGTGACAGAACCCAGCAAAAAGGAAACTGTCATTACAAATATCATCAAGGATCAGGACTGCAGGACAAAGAAATAAAACACAGCTTTGCAAATTGAGCTCTTAGAGAACTGGCAGTAACAAACAAAACCTACTTTATTCTCAGCTCAAAACTCTTGAGAAATATGTAGTTAATTCTCATGATGGAGGAACAGAAATATCCAAATTAGCTAGCCAAGTTTCTAGCATTTTTTCCCAGTTTTTCAGCTGTCTTAGACTTCCCTACTAAAACAAGAAGAAAAAGAAAGTAACAACTACTAGGCTGTACTTTATAAGAAGGTTCTGTTCGTAAATAGTTTTCAAAGCACCAGTAGCCAGTTAGTAAATCTGCAAAATTTTACAGCCTGAGAACCATGTGTTGAAGATGAGGTTATGCAGCAGCAGTCACGGGCAGCTATAAGCAGTGTCTGTTGGCTTGTTTAACCTTATGTCAATTCATTAACCTCCTCTTAAAATATTTATTGATAATTTATTAAGCTTTTCAGGAATTAAAACTTCATTTTCTTCTCCTGAGAACGTGCACTCTGGTTCACATGCTACTGGTGATACACAGCCAGGAAAGGTTCCACGAGGCCGTCTGGCTCGCTGGCACCTCAGCCATGGCACTGAAGCCATGCAATCTCAAAATGCAGCTTCACCCGCTCCTCGGGTACAGCAGCCCGGGTACAGCAAGTGGAGCCTCCTGTGGAAAATCCTGGCTACCTTGGACCTAACGGCTAACTTGGATACTTTTCTCCTCTTTCTTTGGTTTTACATTTGGTACGAGTCTGACTTTAAAAAAAAAAAAAAAAAAAAAGTAGGGTTGAAAAAACATTGAACTCTTCATGAAGCGAAGAAAAGAACTCTGGCAAAATAACCGCAAAGGTGCAGAAGCATGGAGAGTATTTCTGCTTATTCCATGTGTTAAATCAAATGAAAGGATAGCAAGATATTAAATTCAGTTCTTCCCTACTGTCAATTTTTCATTATGAAAAAATGCATATGTTGATGAAGCTACAGAACTACCCACACTGTCACAAACAGCTAATATAAGATAACCACATGTCTGAAAAATATTTTGTTACCTGAAAAGTTTGACGGTGTCCATTTTACAGTACTAATTAAAAATTGTTCTGTTTAAGCAGTAAAGCAAAGACGAAAACATTCATCAACAACTAAACAGGTAAGTGAGCAAAAAGAAGACTTGACAAGTCCATTGAAAGTTTTTAGAGATTCTATTTTAAGCTTAATGGCTACTTAAATGAATATATATGTTTCCATCATACAGGTCCATAAACTAACATATTGAAAATAATATTTTCAAAGTTTTATCTACAAGGAAATTTTATTACCATTCATCATCATCTTCTAGTAAATGGAAATGCATGTTAATTCCCTTCTTACTGTTTCACTGTATTCACTATACAGTATTATAATTTGTCTTTCGATGTAAAGATTGTAAGTAAATGTTTGTAAAAATTGTTCAGAATGCTCAGTTCTTAGTGGTATTTATACCGGTTATTTTAAAATATAAAGTAAGTCATTCCTAACATTTCTGAAGTGTCATTCACCTGCAAATGTAATGACATTTTACATACATTAATCAATTAAGCCCTACTGTACCCATCTCAATTAGGCATTAATATCCCAGTTTTACAGTTAGTTACACTGAGGATAGCTTGAAAGGTAGCTGTCTGGCTAATATCACTCAGGAATGGGGATAAAACCCAGGAATGACAATCGCTTCTCTGTGTCTAATGAAAAATGAACAGCCTTTTCCCTCTTGTAGAATGGAAAATAGCAAAATAAAATGCAAAATTAATGGACAAAAGTTTGGGCTCTTACAGAACTTTTACCTTTTCTTGTCAAACTATTGCTTTACAAACTCCTTGGAGAGAGGTGAATACATATGATCAAGAGACTTCTACAAGAAGTTCCACAAGTTGTGGTCCTGTAGACCAAAGGATAAACAGTGGCAGACAAGTATAGTCCATGCTGATCTTGCCTCTCCCCACCTCCCAAGCCAGACTAAACATCTTGAACTGAACAGAATCTTAGCTTTGTACCCCTTGGAGAGGTTTTTTTCAGCTGGCTACCTTAGAGCAGGTTCAGGCCACTTCACGCTTGTTTGAACAGTAAAAATGAATGTATCCAATTAACATAACCGTATAGTATCACATCACATTAATTCTATCAAACTTGTCAGTCTAATGCCCCTAGAAAATAATTTTATTTCAATTTTCTATTCTGGTGTTAATATGCAAAATAGAGAAAGGTCATCCTGTTCATCCTGTTTCTGAGGTTCTATAGTCTGTCACTGATTATAAAAGGGTAAACCAATGTGTTTTCAGGTGCACATCCTAAATGCAATCCATATTAGTAACCATAACTGGGTAATTTTTTCTATATCTTTTAGTACTAATACCTAGAATTCAAAATCTACTGGTTTAGAAGCGCATTTTTATTACCTTAAATGAAAATCCTTTGTTGCTTTTAATCCTCTAACTTGATACAGAAACCACGACAGGTTTCTCATTTTGTATCAAACTTCTGCATGTTCTGTGTGGGTAAAGAAAAAATATGCTACTTTGCTATACTGTGCTATCTTGGTTTTATACTACCACTCCTCTCAGAGGGGTCAGTGAAAAATTATGGTCTCTTGGCATTCACTCTGTTGCAGATTCTGCACCAAATGAGGCAGGGATTACACAGGGGTGATATCGTTTGATCTTCATGTTCTATCATCATCAAGACTGTCATCATGCCCATGAACTAAACAGACAGAACCAAGATCGTAGAGGCAACCTCCATTCCGATACTTTATTTTTTTTCCATGCCTGACCTAGCATGCTTAATATTCTTTGAATTTAGAGTCACTATGATTGTCATTGAGGTTTTGAGCCAGATACCTAGAGTACATCTGTAATGCCCCTGTATCAGGGGAAAAATCCTAGTTCCGAGTCCTATTTATGTATATGGGCTGATCTCCAAACTGGCTCCACAGCTGTCCCTTACCAGCTCCAGCCACGGGCCATTCTAGTACTCTCCATATATTGTAATCACTTACTCAATGCTTCGTCTTTAACCTGGCCTCTCAGGTATGCTCTGTAAAAGCAATCTGACCCAATGTATCGGTCAATTAACTAGTGATGGCTCCCAGTGTCCCGGAAACCTGTTAGAGGACACCTGGAGGACAGCCATAATGCTGGGGTGTCTGGCAGCCCCAGCTCCTCCAAGTTTTCTACCCCTGCATAGTTTGTAACAGCTAGAGGTTCTAAGGTCATGCAGACTGTCATCCACCCAATACAATGCTCCCACCTGGCTCTGAATGAGAGCTGCCTGAATGAGACGAGACACAAACCTATGGTCTTGCTGGCCTACACTGATTACTAAGGAAGTGTTGAAGAACATGTCCAGTTATATTGAGAAGCTTTATCTTGTGACAGAGGAGCACTCTCTTTTCCGGAGTGAATTCCAATGAAGGAATTACAATACAACTCTATCCAAAAAGCTAGAAATGAGGCTGCATTATGTCCAGAAACTACACAGCAGGAAAAAGCAATCAGTGAGCTTCCCACCTCAGTGAACGGACCATCTATGTTACTGGCGGGGCTGCAGGAATGTGCTGAGGCTTACATTTTCCAAGCTAGGGTCACAGCATCAGAAGATAAACGTGATTTTATGCCTTAGTGAGTCAGCAATATGACTGATACACAAAGCTGAGGGGAAAGCATGAGAGGGATGCTGGAGAGAGAGAAGAATTCCGTGAGAACCCATGTAAGCTCCCTAGCCTGAATTCTTGCTACCTGCGGTTGCTATGTCCCGGAATACGTAAGAGGAATAGACAGGATTTAAATCTTCCCAGATTGCATGGCACCACTTTGAAAATGATCCTATGAAATTTGATACAGGTGGGGAAGGTGCTAGTGGGAACACAAATGAGACGAGCTGCGTGCAAATGGTTGTCAGAGTGAGTTTAGGTTGTGAGCAATAGTGATGACACGTGTACAATACTGCATGCTGAGATTGTATGCCCTGCTCTTGGCTGCCAGTGAGCTAAGACATGTCACTGTGGTGTTGTAGGCACATATGGTAGTCAATACTATGGAAGCAATGAGCAAAGTCTGCAAAACTGCTGGTAAAAGAGGTAATTTTTTTTTTCTCATGACTCTGGGTGATATGAAATGAAGGGATTCTGGAAGTCATTTCTGGCCTTGAAGCACAAACTTTCTGCAATGGGCACCTCCTTCTTGGTTTTCCACTGCCATGTAACATACGATCCCTACAGAATGCCCATGTTCTTCCTTCCCCAACTTCATAGAATCATAGAATCATAGAAAGG
>JMFS01003427.1:0-38841 GCA_000699545.1 Podiceps cristatus
GAGGCTTCCCCCCAAAGCCGGAGCGGTGGGAGCAAGCCCCGCTGACCGCACGCCGTGCCCCCGCCGTCCTTCCGTGGGACACAGCCTTCCCCGCAAGGCCCCGCACACGGCGACCTGGCTGGGGCTCTCCGGCACGGCCCAGCTCTTGCCTGCCGCTGCCGTGGGTCAATGGTCTGCTGCGTCCCGTCGCTGTGTGCCAAGCAGCAGCGTTTCCACCCCTTCCCTTGGGACAGTATCAGGCAATCTAACATGGGTTTGTGTCAGGAAGTGTTTCCTGATATTCAAACTGAATTTTCACATTTTACTTCAATCCCATTATCTTCTGTTTACATAGTAAATCATAATATCATAAATCATAAATACAATACTACATTATTAATATTTCCTCCTTTGGGTTTCCAGCTACCAAATATTTAGTCTTATGGCTAATGCTTGGTTAAAACCCAAGAAATGAATCAGCTCTTGTTTTTATCACCACTAACTGTAGGGCAGGAGGGAAGAATTTGAAGGATGTGGTTTTGAACCATTATTTAGCTTTGTATTGAAATTTCTCATTCTGGTTTCTAGTTTTCAGCCTTTGGTGCCACAGACCAGTTATCTGCTCTTCCGTCTTTCTTTTCAGCAACAGTCTGTACTGTGATTTGTAAGCCTTATGTTACATGCTATTGCGTCAAAATATTAACTACCTTGTTTGTTAGCACGCTAAGGCACAAGAGCTCAGTGTGAGGGAATAAGGGTTTAAGCACTATGCCAGAAGACGTGCTTACACATGATCACTGCAAAGTTGTTTTAAAATCACCATTGACACACATAGTTATGGTTATACATCTGGGACAATCTTCAGTTTACTAGTCATGTGCTCTAACCCCTTTTTTTGTGTCCAAAAAGCAGATGGCTCCGAGTTATGTGAGCTAGGAGGGTCCCTGCTGCATTACGTGGGTCAATGGACATTGAGAGTGGAGTGACACATCCCAGACCCCTGTCTGCCATCAGAGATCTGGGAAAACATTGTAACATGGGCTGTCAAGAACAGCAAACAGCAAGGGAAAGCATCAAAGTTGTGGCTTTGGGACTACTACGCTGAGCAAAACATGCCTGGCAAGACAGGACGAGGAGGTCGGAGCCCGCTGCCAGACTACAGGAGTTGACTGGTGTACTCAGCCGCCGCTCACATGAGATGTGTTTCCTCTGTAGCAGCTCTCCTTGCCACCATACAAGCTTTCAGGAGTCAGAACTCCTGCAATCTATTTCCTGTTCTGCTACTGCCTCATTTAACCTCTGTCTGGCTTCAGATGCCCTTTCCCTCCTCCCTTTCTCCCCAAAAGATAAGAGCAAGATAACAATCCCCTCACAGGGAGATCTGAGCTTTAATTCCTCATTGCAAAATGACCCAAGGGTTTCGGCTCTCCCCAGCCCAGTAAGAACAGCATGATTTGTTAGAAACTGTTTTAGACTTTGTGGTACATAGTGTTGATATATTCCTATCCCCAGATACAGCTGATTTACTTTCCCAGTGTGTCTTTCTTGCGTACCAGTGAGTAATTGATCTGGAAGTAGGTCAGCAGTACAGCCTGTTAGCCTGAGCTGATAAGATTTGGGAACCAAACTGCTCCGTGTCTCTCTGGTGAAGTGGTTTAGCACACACAGCAGGGAGTTTTCTTTGAGCCTGCCCTTATAACTCTGAATATCCAACATCTCATCGCCATGAGGAATCTGTGAATGGGGAAGCCCGATAACACGCAGGTGCGTTGCTCCATAAATTATTTGTACGCTGTGTTTGCTCTGATTGCCCAAATGTCGCTACCTGCTGGGGGAAAAGCTGCCCAGCAACCGTATGGGATGATATCGTGGAAGACATATACCAGGTTTAGAAACTACTGACAGCTAAATCAAAGCAGTTTGCACACTGTGATCACTTAAAGATCACCAAAATGCTTTCTAAAGGAAACCATTTGCCCTGCAAGGTGTGAACTGATCAGTGAAGTCTTTTCACAGTTCCCTGTCCTCCTCTCCCTTGCTTCAAGCCCAGCTGGAGGCAGAGGGCTTACCTCACTAGATTACACTTCAGATTTTAAATAATATACCACAGGCCTGGTTCTCTGGCTTTACACCCTTCACCATCATTCACACAGGGGCAAAACAGCCACTTTTTTTTTTTTTTTTTTTTTTTTTTTTTTTTCCACATCAAGGGTGCAGGTGACACCTGATGAAGCAGCAGGCTGGGGGTGGGAGTAGTAGCAGGATAGTAGCAGGAGGCAAACTTTAAAGCACTAAGCCCTGCTGTGGAAGCACAGCCATGAGCTATCCGCAGCCTGTGGCCGTGTCAGCGTGGGCTTTGCTTGTGTTTCCAGGCTAAAAATCTGATGGTTTCCCTCTGACACGCTGCGGGCAGGTGGGATGGGGCAGGGACCTGTACAGGGCTGCCAGAGCAGGTGCTTCACCCCAGGAGTCCCCTCAATGCACCACAGAAATGCTCCCTTTTTCCCAGTAAGAAGCACCCAGCACTGTGGCTGCACCTCTATCGATCAGCAGTGTTTTCCCAAACTAACATTTTCAGTAATGGTGCCCAGAGACACCAGCCCCAGGGCCGGCTGCCCCTGAGGTGACCATGCCTGCAGCACACCCCCCTCACTCCACACAGACTCTTGCAAAAAGTAGCCTTGAACCAAAACAACTACTCTCTTATTAGGTTATTTTTTTACTCTAGCAGTTGAAATAAAGACTAGAGAAGAGACCAGAGGGTCTGGCAGCATAAACGGGAGAAGATTAAAAAAAAATTACCTCAGTATTGGTTGAGGGGACCTTGCAGGCACCTGTGTGTCCTCTGCCCTCCTGCCTCACACTGAGCCTGTTTCGCTGGGGGTGGCGATGTGGTAGTCCTGGCCCGAGCCCGCACCAGTCCAGGGCGCTCCTGTCGATCCCACTGGCCAGCAATGGGCCCCAGCTCCTGGCCACTGCCCGAGGCTTCCCACGACCCCCACGGTGCCTCATGGGCAGGCTTTGCTGTTCCACTCCTAGGAGGGCTCATCCCAGCACACCTGGGAGCCCCAGCCCATACCTTGTTGATGCACATTTATATACATTTTGTATGTTTAGGTTGAAGTAATTTTGTGAACAGAAATAACTTCATAGATATAATGGAATTAGACAAACTAACAGTTAATAATAAGGTTAAGGATAGCTCCTAACTCATGAAAATGCGATATATGTACTTGAGATGATACTTAGTTTTTGGTTCTGTTTCCATATACAATGCTTAAAAGGTATTTGAATAGCGGCCAGTGTTCCAGATATGGAACATCTCATGGATACAATTTGCTCAATCAAGGACATACATCCTCTGAAAGAATGAACAAGAAGTCTGCTTGCTCAGCATAATGAATATGTATTAGATATGTGGAATAATTATATTAGGTGGGACTTTGTAATATTTGTTTATAAATATCCCATGGAGAATCCCAGCAGGTGTGCTTGATTTGTGGAAATCTTCCACCTCTCACCCTGCGCAGAATAAAACAGTGTCTCCTCTCTAAACATACTTGTGTTTTGGGAGTTATTTTCAATTTCAGGCAACATGGCTGCTCCTGGGGGCTTGGCAGCGGGCAGGCTGCTGCCGGGCCACCCACGGCAGAGCTTTCCCTCAGGCGTCTCCCCAGCACAGGTAAGCAGAGGGAAAGCCCTCGTCTTTAGCTGAGCTGTGAAGCTCCTCTCTCCAGTGCCCCGGGGAAGTACTCTGGGGTGGTCAGTGCTGGCCTGCAAGGTCAGACTGCACCAGCACCAGACCCCCTGAGGATGTGGCTTCAGCTGTGCCCTCCCCATGGCAGCTCTCTGCTCCCCCGTAAAGGGGTCAGAGCACATGCTCGTTAGCCACACAGGTCAGTAAATAATTAGATTTGAGTTAAAAAGCTGGCTCCCAGTCCTGCAAACGGCTCACAGCTGGAGTTCTCATAAATTGAAAAGCACTGTGGGTGCAGAGATTAACGAGTTGGTCCTGTGAAGCTTCGGCATCACGAATCCCACAAAGCTCTTGGAAATTTAATGTAGTTGTGGCTGTCAGATAAGGAACGTACTGAGACAAACTCCTTCCCTAGTGTTGGGGACCGAGTGAGTGAATGATGCACTTCAGTGGCTGGGGAGACCCTCCTGTTGAGTCACGGGGTTCAGAAAGGACCCCCTTGCTTTCTGAACTCCTTCTCAGAGAGGAGTCCAGGCGCAGCTGGATCCAATCCTGGTCTCAGACTTGGTCAACAGTTTATGTCTAAAGGATTCTGTCAGGTCCTGGGAGGCCTGTCCTGGATGACTCATGTGAAATAACCAATGTTTGAGATACCTTTGGGCCAAATTAAGGTGACTTAATGCCAGATGATGAACAGAAAAGTTTTACTTATGGCAGAAGCTATTTAAACCTTAAAGGGATAAGCTTATTTAAATCTTGAATGATATAAAGGTCTGAACGGCACATAACATGAGAGAGAGAAGGAGAGAAAGATAGAAGGATAGAGGTAAGGGAAAAGATCCGGATCACCAGGCTGGGTTCCAGCAATGTCTCTGGTCCAGTTCCATCGGGTGGTGGGTGCACACCCAGCCCCTCTAAGCTGCACTATTTACAGACTAGCCCCTGTCCCCAGTCCCACTGCCTATGCTAATTACTGCACATCTAGTCTGTTGTTCTTGAACCCGCCTGAAAGCGGCTGGGGGAGGGTTTAGTGATTTTGGTGCCTCCCCCCATGAGACACACAGAGGTGATGCTGTCTCAGGCTTGTTTTTTTGAACCAGTTACACAAGGTAAGGCCCAGAAAAGTGCTATCCTGCCTCCGCAAGATCCTGCTTTCCAGCCACACCTTGCCTCCTTAGTGGGATAACATTCCTTCACACGAAGTCCTCCTTTGCCGTGTTTGAGACAGTAACTCTTTCACCTTCTCTGACTCTTAGACCTAGTGACATGTGTGTAACTCGGCCAAAGCGTCGGGATTTGGGCAGGCAAGAGCAGAACTGTGCGATCCATCTTTAAACAAAGTGCAGAAACAGAGGTGGGTATACGCTGCACGTGACAGGGATCCAGGGCAAAGAGGGACATAGAATGAGTCGCCCACAACAGACAAATTTATGCAGGGAAAGCAAATAATTTATTTACGTACATTACAGCTACCTGAAAGGATCCACATTAGCGAGGACGGCTTTATTGTCCCCAGAAAGTATTTCAAGAAAATACAGAGAAAATAGCGTAATGGCACATTGAGCTGCCCTGGCATTGCTCCCCTTGCGTTGTAAATTACAGAACAAGATTAAAACCCGACATGTGCCCCTTCCGCTGGCTGCTGCTTTGCTTTTAGTGTCTCTCAGTAACCACGGAGCACGTGGACTTTGCTCCTTTTCACCCCGGGCGCCTTTGAAGTAAAAAGTCGAAGGGGCTCCTTGTCGCTAAGGCAGCTCGGTGACCCGTCAGGCGGGGCCAAATCCGGGTTAAAAAGTGCACGGAGCACAGGAGGAGGGACGGGGTGGAGAAGAGCTTTAAGGCCAAAAGGTGACAGGAGCCAAAGGTAATGGGGTCAAAAGGTCAGAGGTCATGGGATCAACAGGTCAATGGTTATGGACCAAGGGTTACAAGATGGGGTCATGGGGTAAAAAAGGCCAAAGGTCACAGGGTCAAAAGGTTTAAGGTCACGTTTGAGAAGATCAAAGGTCATGGGATAAGGGGTCAAAGGTTGTGGAGTCAAAAGGTTAAAGGTAACAGGCCAAAAAACCAAAGGTCAAAAGGTCAAAATTCAAAGATCACTGAGTCAAAGGCCATGAGGTCAAAAGTCAAAGGGTTAAAAGGCCAAAAGTCACTTGGTCAAAGGTCAAGGAGTCAAAGGTAGAAGGTCATGAGTGCAAAGTGTCAAAGGTCACTGCATCATAGTAAAAGGTCATGAGGGGAAAGGTCAGAGAGTGAAAAGTCAAAGGTCACATGACCATATACCGCAGGGTCAAAGGTTGTGAGGGACCCAGAACTGAACCTAGCACTTAGTCGTTGAACTTCATACAAGTATTTTATAGACCAACCCCAACCCCTTGTGTTCCAGGAGACGGAGGGGACAGCGCTGGTTTCTTTCCTGTGACTCCTACCCTACGTTATTACCTCACTGTGGCCGGGGGCGGGTGAGGGGGTGGATACAGGAAAATCAGAAGGTGCAAGAGAGGGACCAATTCAAGCATCTCACCAGCTGAGGGGTCACTCCCACGCTCAAGAAATAAAAGCGCCAGCTCAGGAGGTCGGCAGGAGGAAGGACACTTCCAGGACCCGTCCCTGGCAGCCAGAGTTAAGGTGCCTCTATTTAGCTTCCCGAACGCTGCAGGAGAGCACTATGCTGCAGTCGCCATGGGAAGGAGGTTATTCCGCAGTTGCCAAAATGTGAAAAGGGAGACACCCGCTTCCTCGCATCTGCAAGAGGAAGATCGCCAGTCATGCAGACCCAGGGTCTGTCCTTAGGAAAAGCTGCCACAGAAGCCAGGGAGGGAGCGGAAGTAACGCAAAGCATTTCACCCTCTCTAAGAAGGAGGGTCTATGAATAACGCTATTTCTCTTTCTGTTTGCATGGGCAAAGTAAATAACTTGCCCACTCCCAGAACTGAAGTTAACCTGAAACGGGCAACGTGTTCAAATGAGATTTTGGTCTGATGTTCATTTGAAGTATAAAAAGACACAAATTTGCTTCTGTGTGAACAAAACCCATAATTGCCAAGTCGAGAACATCACGTTTAGTTAGGTGTTTTATTATTTTCAATAAACTGAAACCAACAAGTGGATAGAACTGGTCTCATAACGATATTAGAACAATAAATCTGGGGTGTGTGTGATGCTGCCTCACAGAAGAGACCAGATATCTGACACAACATTTTTAAAAGAAGACAAAGAACTGCTAATTATGTTAAACTTCATTTGCTATGTAATTTAGACCATGACCTAGTGCTTCTAAAAAAAAAACCTGTACAAAATGAGTATTTTTTACATCTCAGAGGCACATGAATACAAATCTGATCTATTTTATACACATGTACATTATATGAAAACCAGGGATGAAGATCAAATGAAAAAAGCGTATATAAAAAGTGCCCAGAACAGGAGATAAAATGTGAAAATAAAATGTATCCTCACAACAGAGAAGTAAAAGGCACGAGTACTAAAACAGGTAACCATGCAAAAAATGTAAGTACAGTCTGTGCAACAAAGCAAAAGAAATGGCTCCCACAACTGAGTTTACAGTAATTCTCAAAATATCTCAGTATTTAAACATACTGTCAGTGCAATGTTTACTGCCCTGCAGCCTACCGAAGTGTTCATGTGCTATGAAATTCTTGGTTCCCCTTCCGATTTCCTTCCTTCAAAGACAGAATAACCTAGCTATGGATAAGGTATTAAATAAAACAGGGCTGATGTCGGGTAACGTAAGATCACCGCTCAGCTGTCTGGGTAGTAACTGCAGCCCTCCTGCACCCCTTACCGTCTGCGTATCAAACGTGTGTCTGCCAGAACAATCACCTCCGCACCCTTCACCAGGACACTGCGGGCTTTACGGGGGTTTGCCGGGGTGAATGGCACTCTGCTGAGAACAGTGATGCCAAAGCGGGCAGCCCAGATGTCACAGCTGCACCACTAACAACACCTACATAAAGGAGAAATACAGACTCTAGGGGTAGGTGTCCAAACGATACCAATAAAGTTTATGTTTGTTAATATAAACTTTAAACCTAATGAAAACTTAAGTAAAAAGTAATCTCTAATTTTGTGTTTGAATAGCTACTGCTCTTGCAGTTGAACAAAACTTTGAGACTTAAGCCAGTAAGTTTTAAAAAAAAAAAAAAAAGTTTAAGGAACACAATGTAGCACTGTCAACTGGCTCCACACTGTGACAAACTACGGTACAGCCACCCTAGTTTGAGATGTTTCTGTCTTAACCGGCTGCTGTCATTACCTACAAGGCAAACATGCCAGGCTACGCTAGTCGGGCTGTGCCTTGCAAACAGCGTGTAAGTACGGCATGCAATTGAATAGCTATACAGAATCAAGGCAAAACTTACGGGGACGTCCCAGGGATGCCTCACCTGGATGGACTTCAGGCTTACGCACCCTACCTGCTTGTATATTCTAAGAATCAGATACAACATTTTGTCCTGTAGATGGGACACAATTTGTCTTCAGAACCGCACAAAAAGGCATGGAGAGGGCTGGCCTGGTATAAAGACAAGGCTGAAATTCTTTGTCTCAGTAGCTAAAGCCGTATTGAAGCCAAGAATATTGTGTTTGTCTTTCCCATTTGCTCAAGGTGGCTGCCCCAAGGCAGCAGGACAGAGGCTGGGGACAAGACCAAGAGTGTAAATGTCAACAGAAGATATACCAGGGAAGAATCCCACAAAGAAACGACTCTCGAACATCAGAGCAACTCCTAGAGCTTTATGCAGGATTACAGGATTCAGACCAAGCGCTTACTGCAATCCTTATCAAACTCCAGAGGCACAAGCAGAGTTCCATTAAACAAGAAACCCACACATGTCACATGCTCCAAAAGCAAACTGCTCCTCAGAACAGTATTTTGGATTGAAAAATACTGAGAAAACAGCTCTGAGGATGCTGCAAAGGAACAAAATGCCAGCAACTGTTGAACTATAGCCTTTAAAAATCAACTGTGTTACATCACCTGTCATGCCTTCTTGACAATGTTCCTTGAGTAACAGATGCCACAACGGGAATACAAGCATTGCTAGTCACACCAGAACCCATCCAGAAACTGCTCAGTTAAGGTTTGACTCATTTTTCACTCAAATCAATATAAACCAAGCCACTGATTTGGCAAGTGTTTGACCAGCTGCTACTTCCTTCCTTCCATGGAAAAAATCCCTCAGACCACACCATACAGTATTTGTTTTAAGAGAAAACCACTGCATGTTCACTGCCATTAAAGAAAGAAAAAAAAAAAGCATTTATTTGTAAATTCTAGTTCTTAGATTCATCACGTCATGAGCACTACAATGCAGAGACTGCTGAACAGTGACTGACGGAGCAGGCCACAATGTACATTTATGTATTAGCTTCCAGCCTTCAATGACTAACCAGATTAGGGAGCCTAAATACTGTAGGGCCAAGATCCTCTCCAGAGAGTAATGCAGCTCTACCAAAGTAAATGGAGCTTTGGTGCATTCAGACAGCAAAACATTTGTTGATGCACATACCTTTGAAAATTAATAACGCTGTATTCAAGTCCCTACAGAGCTGGCTGAGAAACATCTGAATTTCTCCCAAGACCATAAACGGAAAATTGTCAGCAGTTATTTTTTTTTTGAGACTTGCCACAAATTGTGTATTAAAACCTCCTTAAAAATAGATGGGATGGTTACAGGTTGTCACTGTTGCACTTCAAAACATGACAAATTCTCAAACAGCTTGAGTCTTTAATAGAAGTTATTCAAAAAGCTGAAAAATACTCTTTTGATGTCAAGGTAGTTTTGAATCAGCATCACACTCTGAACCAGAACCAGGCAGCAGCTGCTGACTGATGTCTGGACGGAAGCAGCCAATATCAGAAAAAAACTTGAGAGACTACATTTCAGGTACTCTTAAGTGCAAGTTTTAAAAAAGGTGTTTTTTCCACAGTAGCTGTGTGTGGGATTAGCCTGATGAAGGACAGCTTCTAGACAGAAGCAAGTCTTTTTTTTTCACTGTGCAAAAATACCTGCAGTGTTTTGCAACTGGTTTGACCAAAGTATCTTAAGCTTGTCAGAATCTACAGTGGAGTGAATTAAGGAGCAGATCAAGATACAGTACCTTGTTTGCATCGCTGAGGGTTAAACGAGAAGTGCAGTTTTGACATGAGAACATTTACTGCATTTTATTGCTAGAATGAGATGATACCACATTTCTGTGTTTGAAGTTATTTACCCAGGGAAGCGAAGCCATTGTTCCATGAACAGTAACACTGACACAGAGGCAGACTGTACTTCCCCAGCTGGCCTGTGAGCACAAGGGAAGCCCACAGTAAAGAAATAAGAAATTTATCAGAGAGTAAGACACTGAAACAGGTGCCTCCTGTCTCCCACATCTCCTGTCTGTTCTGCCAACGTGTCTGACACCTGATCAGAATACGCGCTTTCTGCAATGCTGATATCAGGTTACTCTTCTCCCTGCCCCAGTGACCCATCAAGTGATCCCTTATTTCCAAGTTACCTGCATGTCATAAAATGTGATGACTCCTCTTCTGGGATAGAAGAGTTCTTCAAGGCTTGGTTTGCAAGACAGGTTGCTCTATTATCTGTAGTTACTCAGTCCAACAATGCAGTTGCTGATTAGTATTTTCAGAGGTGGATATCTTAGAAGAAAATGTATCTTCCAGTGAAATGCCTCTCCCACCCCCAGCTCACGTCACTTGTCAAACATAGCAAGCGTCTGGGTATGTATTTGAACAACAACAGAAAGCAGTACCATGCCAAGGGCCCCACAGGAGTGGAAGTGTGACTCCTTTATGCAATAAAACAAAGCTACAAACACCACCAACACGGTGGTAAGACAACACTTCAAATGCAAACCCTGGAGCAAGGAACAGCTCCTAAATGCTTAAGTAGATGGGTACAGAGCTAAACGAGACAAGTCTTTACAAAATCCACTGCTGGGTCCCCCTGGCTAGAGGGCCGCTTTCAGGATTTCACCCAGATTTAGTGACTATTCACCTCTGACATAGTTACCTGCACAAAAACTTGGCTATCCCTGTGGTCATGTCATCTTCTGTTCACATCCACAGGCTCTGTGGTCTCAGTGAAGTAAGCCAGGCTCTCTGCCTTCCGAGTGCGCAGCATAATTTTCAGTGAGGCAGTCCTCAACATTTACTGATGTTCGATCCTAGCGGGAATGGGTTTTAGATCATTAAAATTCTGAAACCGAGTCCTATTTACCTCAAAATATATAGGGGAAAAACATTCAGTCACCAGTGTGACCTGCAACAGCTTCACTCTTATTTAAATCCACTGCACAAGAGCAGGACAGAAGTGTAACTCAAACACAGACAGCTCCAGCAGCCGGGCTGCTGGCTCACCCAGCCCTGCTTGTCACAGCAGGTTAGCAGCAGCCACCTGACAATTTGAAACAGTTCTCTATGGCCTATAAAAAGACCAAAGTCCTTGGCACAACCCACAAACAGCACCACACAGAGGGAAATGCCATTACTAAAGTGCAGGTGAAGAGTCCTGTAGGCAGGGAGCTGTAGGTAGCACCAAGCTGGCTTAACTGTTCCTCTCCTGCCTTCTGGGTGGCACATCCAGCAGCAGCAGTGGCTGGGACAGGCGCGTGTGGGGTGTCCATGGTGTTCCACCTGCTTCTCCACAAACTGAAGCTGCTGCAATTTAGCACAGAACATTTTACACCATCCCCAGGCAGCAAAGAAATAGTCTTTAAATCCCTTCCTCCAGATGACCCTAAAGCCCCAGGAAACCACCCCTGAGACATTACAGTTTGAACAGGACTGTACCATTTCTCCCAGAGCACTGCAATACCACAGACACCTTTGTGCGCTGGGATGTGCTGGCCCATAGTTATTCCGCTGGTCCCTTTCACCTTCAAGGTACTTAACACCTGCCTAATGCAGATACATAGAAACAAAGTAGTTTTTATTTTCTTGCCTTCAAGAAAGCCTGGTTTCAGTACTTCCCCCCCTTCCCATCACTCCAGTAACACATCACTGAAGGCAAGAGCACAGAGATTGCAGAAAAATATATATATATATTTACATCCATAACTGAATACGTTTTATGTATTCAAATTCAGAAAAAATGCATCACATATACACACCAAGATACATCAAGAGAATACTAGGGGTAAGACACTGCCAACAGCAAGGAATACACAGAAAAGCACAGTCATTGCTACTGTAACATTCTCCTGGGAGTGTATTCAATAGAGGAAACATCTCTATGCATTGGGGAAAGCCAGACACTTGGGCCTCTTCTGTGCCAGCTGGTGTGAATCGAAAATCTGAATATTTTACTTTAAAATAAGTGGATTTTTTTTTTTTTTAGCATTCAACTATCTAAACAATTCCATAAGCTCCTTATATAAGCTACACTATTAATTAAAAAGGTCCTAGCCCTACAGTACACAGGTCCAGCTCAGAACACAGGCACATGTTGAACTCCATCCCTATTTAAGGCAGCATTTAAGCATACACTCAACTTTAAAGCTTATGTTCTGTCCCACTGACTTCTATGAGCAGTTACAGTACACATTTAAAGTTAAGCACCTGCACAACTGCTCATCTAAATCAGGATGTGTTCCCTATTCAGAGCTTCAGATATGCATGTGTGTACTCAGTCTGGATTGGCAACTTCTGCAAGACCAAGCTTTTTCTTTTTTTACTGCCTGGTACATAAAAGTCACTCCACATCAGACTGCTCTCCAACACCGTGCTAGGACCCAGCCAGTTCTCTCCACAGCTTGCCCACGTCAGTCTCAAGGGAGTGCAGTGTGTCTGGGTTGGGAAAGCAGCTCAACACAATTTCAAGGGCTGCTCCTCCTCCTATGAAGAGGGCTATTTCATGCCCCCTTTTTTTTTTTTTTTTTGTTCCATTTCTTTTTTTTGTAAGAACTGGAATATGTTCAGTGAAATCTTAAAATTAAGGGTGAGGGGAAGGGGCAGGATCCCAGAATTCATCTTAATGGCCCATGATAAACCCCTGAAAATAGGAGAACAGATTTTCAGAGCTTCTTAGCCTCAATGCTACGGGGACCCCGGCATAAAAAAAAACCAAAACCACACATGCACACAAATGGTAAAGAGCAGGCTGGCTCAGAGCATCCCAAAGCAGGCTCCAAAGTGATCTTACATAAAAAGCACTTTGTGTTGACAGTGGCAAGTGACAAGTGGATGGTGATTTTTCACAAATAGCAACAATTCTGCAATATCTTCCCTTTTACTTCATGTCCTTCCTTTTCCCCAAAGTTTGTTTTTTTATCCTATGTGTGGCTTGAGTACTAAAACTAAATCAAATAGGAAATTACACTGTCAGCACCAGTCAGGAACTGAACCTGGGTAGGTTAATTGATTTGTGATACCCAAATTCCTGGAAGAACGAAAGAACAATTCTTGCTCCTAAAGTCAGGGCCACATCCATATGTTTCCATTGTCTTTTTACCTTTACAACTAGAGGTAGAGTCATTTTGTCCAGTATCTAAAACAGCATGATCCAGTTATATTGTTATTATATTAATATACAGTATCCATCTTATCACAGGTATTGAAAGTGCATGGAAAAAGTCTAACCAAGCCAATTCAACGACAAATAACAGTGTACCAAACATCATATAAACACACCCGTGCACCCACACTCACACGTAGTGTATATATATATATATTTATAGATTAATTTACAGTATCAGAGCGTTGTTTAGATCCAGTGGCATGTGCAGAAATATCAGGCAGTTGCTGCTTTTCCTTCTCATACTCTCTTCAATTCTTTATTTCCAAGATAGACGGGTTGTGGTCTAGGATTGCCAAAATGATCTTGTCCATATACTGTCGCAATCTGTAATTTATCTCTTCCTGTTCTTTAAGGGCTTCCATGAGCTGAAACACAACATTTCAAATTTTATCTTGAAATGTTCTCACTAGTGCACATAATAGGATGAAATTTAGACAGGTGAGAGACTAGCACCTGCTCAGGATCAACAATTCCTTTTTGTGATAGGTATTCTACCTCTAGAAACAATCTGTATATTAAAGATCATTACTATTAAGGGAACTGGTGAACTGTCAGCACCAGGAATCTTTTGGCGTGTCATTTGAAACCACTTCCCCATCTAACACACCAATCCATCCTGCATCTACACCATGGATGAACTGCTTCATCTCAGTGCAAGAGCTTCCATTTTTTTTATGAAAGGCTACTGAACAGAACAAGGATTTCAGTGTTTTGCACTGGGAACAATATAGGCTGCCTCTGTACTATGTACATACTCTCTCTCAAAAACACCTATCAAAAAACCCCAAAACAACAGAGCTATATACTCCTCAAGAACAACCCACCGAATAGCGTATGTTCTAGATTAAAGACACGTGTTTCACTAGACCTTTGAGCTGTGAAAGACCCCTCAAACTCTCCAAAGATGAAGACTCTTTGCTTTTCATACCCTGCATGTTTAATGCCAAACTGACAAAGCTGCCCAGGAGTGACAGGGCCCCAGATCCTCCTTAAGCTAATGTGATTTGGGTGTCCATTTCCGTCAGCCTTCATAAAAGACCCATCCTGAATCTGCAGTTTTTTACCTTGACTTTGATTATACAGGAAAAACGGCAAAATGGGTAAGTTTATGCAGGTCTGTGAGGTTTACTAAGCCTGGGCCACAATTATAAGGCACTTTCCTCCTTTAGAGGGGGAGTGCTGGGTATTGCATGAGCCAGAATCATGCAATTCAGAAGGAAAAATATTTATCTTGACCATAGCAAAAGCCTAATTTGCTTTTACCTAATTAGACTTCAACAATTAAACAGCCTTTCTTAACAGTGCTCTGGTTCAGCAAGAAACTCAAGTATGTGTTTCACTTCAAGGGACTGCCCAGGAGCTAAGGCTAACAGGGTCATTCAAGTACGGATTGGGTAAACAGGTTTGTCTCAGGACTCCTCCTGAAGAATAAATGGGAAGTTCTGTCCAGAAGAAATAAAGCATAAAAGGCAAACAATTCCTTTTAATCTCCATCACTAATGCGTCTTTTTTCCTAGGACCTCTTACATATCCATGGGCCTGATCTCATGATCTGTCCTGGAGCTTAAAGGAAGCTGTATCAGCTTGACTCAGCCCACATACTAATGAGTCTCCTATAATGTCTTCTAAAACATTACCAGATTATTACTTGCACAATACCTACTTTCTCCAGGAATTACTTGCACACTACCTACTTTCTCCTCTGCTACAGGGAATATGTAACTCAAATTTAGATCTGAGTGAGAGCCTGTAACTGAAGGAACTTGTAACTAAATCTAGAACAGAAAGTAGAAGTTTAAGTAACTAGCTATGGTAATTCCTGTATGAAATTAATGTCATAATATCACATAGAAGATGTTAAAATAAATCCATTGTAAAACAGTTCGCTGAGATTCTAATAATTCCATTTTTTGGAGACACACAAATGGAAGAGTTATATTAAAAAGAGCATCCAAAAACACTGTTAGATTGAAGGCAATCTTCCAGCACTCTTGAACTCCTAGCAAAGCAGATTTTTCTGTTGTTCATTTGTCAGCTTCAGATAGTTTAACCTTGACAGTTAATTACATTGAAAAGTGCATATTTTTGGATGTAGTACTTGATTAAAAAAGCACATTACCTCATCTCTTGATGCAGAATCAATTTCAGCAGCCAGTGACTGGGCTTTTGTTTGTGTTGCAAAGAGATTTTTAGCTTCATAAAGGCTAAGACTTAGGATCTGTCCGTTGAGATCATCATTTTGGTCACGAAGTTTCTGATTCTCCTATTTAAGGATGGAAAGACATTGCTTTTAAGTTCTTCCTATAAGGTTTCATTAAAAAATAAATAATTTTCTAAAATCACAGGTAGCTTGGATGACATACAGTAAGGCTGCAAGCTAACAGCAACTCTCTTACCACCAGTGACAAGTCTTCCCTGCCTGAATCACAGGCGTTTCCTATGTGCACCTATGTTTCACCTACGCAAAGTTGTCCTAGACAGATGCAATGTGAGTCTTATGCTTGTGTGGGAAAGGGGGGACAAAATCTAAAGGCAGTGTGCTAGGGGTTGCAGCTATAGGAGTTTTTCAAAGCAGTCCTGCACATTTCACATGGATCTAGTGGCCCTTCCTTGCTCACCTGCTTCAGCCGTTTTATTTCATGCTCCATCTCCACCTCTCTGGTTTTGGCATTGAATTCACTCACGCTGGATGAAGAGCTTCTCCCACGTCCAGGACGCTCGCATTCGAGCTTGTACAGCTGCAAGTGCTCAAGTTCCTTCCGCAAGTCTTCAATGAGCTGTGGGCACGAAAGCAGGCCATGTCTCTCCAACCCTGCACAATCAGCCTTCCCTGGCAGCAGCCATCTCTGCGCTGCACCTCTGTACTCTGACACACGCACTGTGCAAGCCTGGTTGAGGCCTGACATTCCTACAATACAGCCACTTGTGCGTCTACGGAAGTGCAGGACACTTGAACCGCTTCAAAGCTGGAAGCAGCTCTGACCTCTAAGCTTCATGTCTGGGAGGCATAATTCCCCTTGCACACTTAGTAAAGGAAATGTTAGGGCACACACTCAAGTGCAAGCTCTCAGAGCTGTAAACCCTTTGAGTCAGGTATTGCCATCTATTAGGTATTCTTGCAGCACTCACCGCCCTATGGGTACCCCTCCCACAGAAACACAATCCAGTAATACATTCACCGGATGTTGTATTTTCAGTGTTCATCCTGTTTGTTCATTCTTTTTCAGGTGGACTTCCATGCAGGTGAGATGCGACTGCTGGGTCTTACTTCCCTCTTCACACCTACCTCCTGTGTGGCTTCCCTCTCCTTGTTAAATTCCAGTCTGTTCTGCCGCAGCTTGTCCATCATTCTCTTGTACAAATCCATCTCGTCCTTCAGTCGCAGACTAGTGTCTTCCAACCTATCCGACATGCGCTGCCTTTCCTAGAATAAATGGGGAACTTCACAGCTAGCTTGCAAGTGTATGAGCCATCTTCAGTTTGCAACATAAATCTACAGACACAGCTCATCACAAGCTGGCATGTGTCTCAGGGCGTTCCTGCCACCAGGAGCAATCAATTTTCCAATGCCATTAACATTCTTGTTTAGGGAAGCCAAGTTAAAGAACCTGGCTCAATCACCATATGAGTTTGCTCTTACACAAATCAAGCTGCTGTTAAATTGCTCAAGCACTCAAGAGCTTTGTTACCTCATCTAATCTCTCTGTTTGTGATTTCAGTCGTGTGACAGTGCTTTTCAGCTCGCCATTTTCTTCTTCCAGTTGCTGAACCCTGTGTCAAAAACAAAGATCTTACAGCAAATACCTCTTCAAAAATGCAGACATGCGTTCTCTACGGCATGCTCTAAAAAGCTATTCACTTGCACTTGATAGAAAGACCAAACAAGAAAATCTTTCTAATCTTAGCATTTCTTATCATGAGCTATTGCGTGCTTTTTTTTGGTGTGTTTTTAGGGCCAAAAACGCTACACCAACCCTCAGATGCTTATGCTCCTAACAACAGGAACCTAAAAAGAATTAAGTAGGAAGAAATAAATGCAGATGCAAGTGTTTGCTACAGCTGGTCACAATTCCCTCCTTGAATCCATGCCAAATATCCAGCTAAGCTGCCCACATGGGCCACGTGGATTAAAGCATTAATGTAAAGCATCCTCCAAGCTTTTGGGCATTAGACAGGGAACTGCACAGCTACTTGATAGAACTACTAACCTGTAACCATCTGTGCACTGTCTGGCTGCAAATAGCCTACATTGACATGCAAAGTAAAAGTGAAGAAAAGACCACCTCGCACTCTGTTCCAACTCGCACCAAGATGTTTATTACCTCGTATTTAGCAGTTCAATTTCGGTGCCTTTCTCTTTTTCGTATTTGCTGTATGCTTCTCGATGTCTCTTTATCTCTTCTTCCAGGGTCTGTTCTGCTGATGTCTCTTGGTCTTTCAATAGTTCTTCTAGCTCATGAACTCTAAGGAAATCAGATCTCCTTTCAGTAACAGCTTCAAAAGTACTTATAAATAAATAAATAATAAAAAAGTGTGCAACTTAATCGCCTCTCTCTTTCCTCCGCACTCCTTTATTTCATTCTACTTCATCATCTCTCTTGGCATTTAACCTCTCCCAATCTTCCAAGCAGCATAGAATTTAGTAGTATCAGTTTATCTGTTCTTTTATTCTCAGTCTCAAGAAGTTGGGACTACGATCCAGCCTTCTGCTCGTGCCATGTGCAAGAAAAAAATCCAGTGGTAACCTGTTTTATAACAGAAGAGCTTGCCCCCTAACAAGTCAGTAACATCTTTGCACTAAGAAACTTGCTTGGGAGGCCTCTGCTTGCTGAAAAGCAAGCCGGCCCTATTCCACTTGGGACTTCTCAGATGAAGCCTTACCTTACCTTGTCTGTCGGCATTAAGGCAGAAGCTATGGTCGTATTTTACAGGTAGAGATGTTCTTTCACTACAATTTTGTTTTAGCTCTGCTCTGATGTGACAAAAAGAACTGGCTCCGTGCTTTATTACCTGTGAACTAGCTGCGTGTTCTCCTGTTTCAGTTTGCTCTTCAGGTCACCATTTGTCAGGCTATCATTCTCCAGTTCCGTCACCTTTTTTTCTAGGTAAGTTACCTGGAAGGGGAAGCACAAAAGAATTGACAGTTTGAATCTCTCTTCATACACCCCCCCCCTTACTGTTCCTAATTGGCATTTAGCTATGCTCCCCTTTTTAAAGGGGGCACGCTTCCCTGCAAAACCAGCTGTGAAATTAAGCTCCAAAATTCTCAGTTCCCCAGACCCTGTATCTCCCTTGAAGGTGACGAATGCAAATACACAGTGAAGAAGTACGAATACAATACCTAGATCTGTACTTGCACAGTTCTTATATGTTTTTGTGAAGCAAAGTCATAATATTAATGGAATATCAAGGATATTTTGAATGAGCTACTTCAGATCACTGGTAACTGAGCAAGAGAGCTTTGTCAATTGATGCACGTCTCCAGCAGGATTTTGTTGGGTACATTAATCACAACACACACAGCTTCTCACCTTTTCGGTTATATCATTATCACAGGAGTCTATACTGTCTCTGAACAGGTCTTCTGTGCTGCCGTTACTGCTGCTGAAGTTACTGTTGTGGAAGAGTTGTCTGAAAGATCAGAAGGATAATTATTTTGCCTGATGGCGATGAAGGAGAAAGTCTAGGTACTGTCTGATAGCCTAGCTTTGCACTTCGAACAGCTGATGCTAAAGTCTGTGCAATCATTCCAGTGACAATTACAGCAGTTTAAGCACAAGTCTTAGAAGAGACTGGTAGCTAAATGAAGTCGTACTGAGCACAATCAATGACATTAGTTCTAGGGTGCAAGTTCTTTGTTGCTTTTGAGAGGATCTGCCACCAGCCTTAACATAGTTTAAAAACTACTTAGCCTTATTCACACTGTACTGAGTTGTATTTGCCTTATTAGAAATTTGAAATAAGGTCACTGTGCACTGTTCGGTACAGTTCATCTAAAACATTTCATATAGCTAAAACTTCTTTAAAAAATGGAAAAAAAAAGAAATCTCAAGCAATTCCCACTACAGAATACTGTCAGAATACATCACACTAGAGATTATCCAAAATATTATTGAAACTTACAGCCCTCCCGAGCCCAGGGCTGGTTCATTCAGTCAAAGGAAGATCGTAATTCTGTATGTCCTTTTTAAAGGGATGCTCTTGCTTTCTTTCGCATTTCAGCAACAACAACATAAGGGCCCACATTATGAGGGTAAAAGAAGAAATAGCTGGACTGATGGAATAGTAGCATAAAGCAAGAAAGCTGGCAGACAAGGAAGCAATTATCTATGTCCTTAATAGAACTCTTTCTAGTTCAGAGGCCTGCTCCAAGACTAGCAGTGGCTTCTATATTCTGTAATGTCCCTATCCAAATACAGGCCCCTTCCTCTGAAAACTTGTCTTGGCACATTTTTGTTTTCCTAAACTTATTCCCCCTCTCTCCTCCCACCCCCACTTATGGAATTGTTACAGCTGATTCCACATGCAGTCATAAAAAAGTTGAAGGGTCTTACCTTCCAAAAGCTGTGCTTGATATTTTCCTGTTAGGGCTACAAGGATACAGAAGGAATGATACAGGAATTAAGCACTTCTTTGATCAGTGTTGGATTCAATCTTAGTTTAAACTACAGCTGAATTTTACAACCAAACATAATTGTCTTTTTTAGTGAAGTAAAAAAATGATTTTGTGAACAATACTCTCAGACAACTTAAATCAAAGCTGCAGTTACCAACAATGTGAAGATGAGTGGAGCCACAAATTACTATGATCATTATTAAGTCAATTTGTGAATACTGTTATATTTAGCAGAGATTTGTCAGTGTAAATCAGAGCAAAACTAACATTAGAAACACCACAAAGGGACAGTGAGTTAGTGATGGACATTTATTCTGGATTTCCAGTTTTTAGATTATTTTATAAACAGTATATCCTTCCCCATAATGCTTTCCAGTTCAGCATGAGAACCAAGATGCTTTCTGTTTTTACAGTTCCCTTTTGCACCCAGAGACTAGTATTATCTAAATGAAGGACCAGACTCCAGACAACAGCACTAGAAGCAAATCCAAATATCCAGCTGCATCTCTCAATAAGAGGATGTTGCATCTCTGTGTGCACGCAGAGACATCTCTCTCTGAGCATCGCTCTCTTTCAGCCAGGTATATACAGCCTCACTCGTACAATTACCAAAGACCTAGCCAGTCACGGTCTGGGTGTTGGCAGACTCCTTGCTAGGGTAGGAGCATTGCTCACGTCAAGTACTGCGCTGCTGTGTCATCAAGAGAAGCAGCAGTACAGTGCGTTCTGTGCCAAGGATTATGCAGACAGGCAGGATTTACATCCAGTTTCTAGGGGGAGCTAGAAGCCCATCAAATAATTTCCTTCAAAAACCCTAGCTGGTTGTTGGAACACGGGATTCTTTCCAAGGACTCAGCACAGTTTAGAAGTGGATGGAAGGGCAGAGAGAGAAATGTAAGGGAAAAGCTGAAATTGCAAAGAACCCCCAAAGTCACTTCTGATTCATTATTTTTCCAACTTCCCTTTAGGACAAAAAAACGTCCCACAGGAATGAAGTACCTCTGCTGACCAATAGCTTTAGGAGAGGTCAGATTCAATGATCTTAAAGGTCTTTTGCAACCTAAATAATTCTGTCATTCTGTATGTACGGCTATATGCATTAGCTAAGGAGCTGCCAGATCACGCCTTCCCACCCGGGGAAAACAGTATTTAACTGTAGATCTGCACTAAGCAGCACAGCAGTCCCCACTGCCTGGGAAAAATTCCTGGAAATATCCCTCTCACTCTGCAATCAAAGAGCTTATTGGTTAAAATATTTCAGTTTATTAATGCTGTCTGCATCTTAAGTCAGAAAAATACTTACTAGCTAATGAAGAACAGCATTTTGATTCAAACTAGATGTCAAGATCTGAGTTTCTTAACAACACGTGTGTAAGACAGTATGGGATACTGGGAAGGAAAGGGCTCCTTCTTCCTCTCCTCCTGCTAGTAGCTAGTCCCATTTCAAGGGGGCATTGCTAAAAGCAGTGCAATAGGCTGCTTACCTGTTTGCTTTCAAGTTTTTCAGCCTGGCTTCCAAATCGTTGAGTAGATTTATCTTTTTGCAGCACTGTGAGCAGTAAACATCCAGTAACTCGTTGTTATAAACATGTCTCATTTTTCGGGGTGTTTGGCCAGCACTGTTTGCAGGAAAGGAGAAATGTTACTGGCTATAGTATCCAACTCACAACAGATTTTCTTCTTGACTGCATGTCTGTGTGTCAGAACCACAGACGAGGGACTTGTGGAACCACCTCTAACTGCAGATCATCTAACGGAGAGGTGATGATGGAGAATGCTAGTCTTAGAGCAAGTCTACATGTCTGAGGCTTCACAGAGGACATGTTCTGGGTGTCAGTGGAAAGAATCAGTTTGGGTGACTGGAAGAATAGCACAAGGTACACAGAGTCCACATGATGCATGTAGCAAAAGCAGCTACATTGGTATGCTCCACTTCAATCTTCCCCTCTCATCTTGCCCACCTTCCCACTAAAGTCTGGCATGCAACCTGAAGAGTGTTTTCTCCAAGAGAAAGACAGGAAGATGAAAAACAGGGGCCTGGTAAGAAGTAGTCACATGAACCTCCTCAGATGGTAGGACAGAAGGAACTCTAGAATGAGGAGGAAGGGAGAAGTGGACATAGGTCTAAAGAGTAGGTAACAGTAGCTCTTGGCATGATAAAGAGAAAATAAACTCAAATAAAAGACAGAAATCATGGCATGAAGTGCACAGAGCCCCAGGAATGGGAATGGAAAGGGCTGCATAAACCTGAGGGAATAGGGGATGAAGGACACATGCCATCATCATGAAGCGGCAGTGGAGAGGCGTGCTGGCCCTGCATGCACGACAGAGGTGGCAAGGTTGGATTGCAGAAGTACTTGAAACAGAGGGTAGCACATGGGGTTGCATGCAGAACAGAGGGATGCAGTGAGCTCGTCCTGTGTTAGCAGTGAAGCACAAGACCTTCATGTGCTATTGATCCAAGCAGACAAAGCCTAGAGCATCTTCATGCTCAGCTCTTCCCCGACCCTGCTCACCCATTCACTTGCTTGAGAAAGGATTTTAAAATCAGCAACTGACTTGATCACAGGATGCAAGAGCTACAGAGACTGAAGTCACATCCAGGAAACTGGTGGACTGTGGTGGCATTTCCAGCTCCTAACATACAGCAGCTATTTGCTTATGTTCTCCAAGACATTCAAAGTCAATATGGATGCTTGCTTGAAACAAACCCCTGTCCGTATACAGCACTTCATGTTACAGGTTAGTGCTAAGGATTTGTAGTATCAGAGCACTAAAGAGAAACAGCTGTCTTGCAGGTCTTCTGTCCACTGCATCAGGGCTGGTGCGTAACACTAAGCTGGTTTCCAGCTTGTGGTTATTTCAACAGAACCCAGCAGAAGTTATCAGAAACAACATATTTGCCATAGCTCTTATTATTAAATGCAGTCTGTCAATCAGAGTGAAGAAAGTTTGCTGATAATATTTTGCTTTTAAGGTGAGTTCATGTAACCAGTGTAAGCTCTGGTATGGTCACCCGTGAGCAGAGAAGAACAAAATTGAAAAATTGTTTGTTAATGAATAAGGTGCAACCTGGAAGATACAGATGAGCCAAGGTCAGAGTAGGCGTTGGTTCTGGTCTCATCATCAGGGCATGGACTACTGGGAGTAAAATCCACATCATCTCCTTCCCCATAGTCTTCAAACTGTTCTTCATTACTGATCAGAGAGGCGGTAGAGTAAGTTGAGAGGTCAGATGCTGCAGAAGGGTTGTGAGGACTTGACCTGAAACAAGAGGTCAAAATGTCTCAAAGGCCAACTTTGATAGCATCTCGCCTCACATGGAATCTTCCACCTTTAGAGCTTGTCCCCTTGTTTGAAGTTGTGACCCACTTATTTTGTGCTAAAAAACTGAAGTGCTAAACACATCTGATGTGCATTTGACACAGTGCCTTGAAAGGGAAGAGCATGAGAATCTACAAACAAGCTACCCGTGAGACAGGTCTGGATCAACACAAACTACTGCACTTTAAAGAGCACACCTTGACATTCCTCAGTCATCATTTCCATGTGGTGGTGAAGATGCTGCTTATGGGACTTCTGCTCTGAATGCAAGAACTGTGCTGACAATGCCAAAATGCATGGGATAGTGAGAGGAACACGTACAAGACAGAAGCTGTCACTGTATTCCACAGAGTTTCCCAGTAAATCCCCATTAACCCTCTCCCATGCCCCATGAACTCCAGACACTCTCTTCTGTGTGGCCAGAAACAATCTTCAGCTCACTGCATGCCAGAAAGTCACTACAGCTACAGATCTGACCTAACGTGAACTGGGTTCCTGCCCTTCCTTCCATCGTGACAAAACGTGTCTTTCAGAGGAGATACGTACCACAAGAAAAGGCTGCTTTACTACCAGAGAAGTACCTAAGGTAACGCCAAACAGGCAAGGAACGGCAGGACCCTGTGACCTCAGAGAGAGAGGACATACAGGTAAACAGAGCAGCAGAGCCAGGCACTACAGGAAAGCAGGTGGCAGAGCAGTTCTGAGCACATCACATCAAATCCGACGGCACAAGTTTGCTGCAGAGGGTGCACAGTGATTCTCCAGAGTTCAGACTACCCTGCAGTCATGCAGTGAGCTGTCTTACAGAGGCAGGTATTTTACATGGGTTTGCTCAGCTCCCACCTCAGTAACACATTCAAACAGACAAACCAGTAAATTCACATACAAGTTCTTATAATCAAACTTCTCCCTACAGAAAAATCACATCTAAGGTCTGAAATACACACTCCACTTGTGAAGCCCTGGAGTTGCTCAACACACTACTATTCCTACTACAAAGCAGAATCCAGCGTGCCTCTGCAATACAGACAATTCAATTTCTGATGCTTTGTGTGGATTAGGTTAAGTTTTTCACTCTTTTTGCTTCAGTGCACTGTGCTTGTATCTTTGACTTCACTAGCTGAGACAGTAGCTCCCAGTTGATGTTGTTCTCAGCAGTTCCAACAACATTGCCTCCTGGGTTTCTTTTGAGTCTGCCTTGAGCCACTGTGCTGGTTTTGGCTGGGAAAGAGAGAGTTAATTTTCTTCATAATAGCTGGTATGGGACTATGTTTAGGATTTGTGCAGGAAACAGTGTTGATAATACAGGGATGTTTTTGGTACTGCTGAGTAGGGCTTACACAGAGTCAAGGCCTTTTCTGCTTCGCACTCCACCCCACCTGCGAGTGGGCTGGGAGTACAGAAAAAGTTGGGAGGAGACATAGCCAGGATAGCCGACCCCAACTGAGCAAAGGGATATTCCATCCCATTTGACATTATGCTCAGCATATAAACTAAGGGAAGGAGGGGGAAGTGGGGGACATTCGGAGTGATGGCGTTTGTCTTCTCAAGTAACTGTGACGCATGATGAAGCCCTGCTTTCCTGGAGATGGCTGAGCACCTGCCTGATGATGGGAAGGAGGAAATGGATTCCTTATTTTACTTTACTTGCATGCATGGCTTTTGCTTTACAACCTGGCTTTATGTCAACCCACGGGTTTTGTCACTTTGACCCTTCTCTTCCCCATCCCACCAGGGGAGGTGGGGGGAGTGAGCAAGCGGCTGTGTGGTGCTTAGTTACCAGCTGGGGTTGAACCATGACAGCCTCTTAGCCATGCCCTGCACTTTCAGAGACAGGGAGATTCCTCCTCCTGCAGTACTACACTTGTGAGCTGTAAACAAGAGATGAACGAGTGCTCTTCTGCCCGATGGTGCAAGCATTACTTGCATATCCCTTCCCTCCAAAAGCAATTAGTAGAAAAGGAAGCCTGCCAATGTTTCAGATGTATGCTCTTTTGTTTCTCCTGCTTTGATGAGATCCATTTATAACCTGCAATTCATTTACCTAATTCACATTAACAGAAATCAGGGCAAGTCAAGCCTGGCACACTATTAAAGGATGAAGACAGGAATACTCATACTAGAAATAGATCAAACTTATCTAATGAGGCTCCTTGGCTGGGAGATGGACTAGTGAGAAACTCAACACATCACACTAACATCTATTCATAAAGAGCTTCTGTGTCACAGACGTGCTGTGTATTGATAAGTTTTTGGGTAACTACAATCTGAGTAACTGCAACTGCTGTTTTCATCTCAGTTGTTATACCAACTCAGTTTAGGAAGAAACTCCTCATAACACTTCCACCCTTCCACCATGGCTGGAGGTAAATAACCAGTCCTCAGTTGGGATGATAACATATACTTGTCCATAAAATCCACTTTCCAGCATAACAGCTCTGAAACATCACCACTTGCCAACAGACTGGAGTTCAGCAGCCGCATCTCTCATGCATTGCCTGGCTAAGTTTCTCTTCTGGCAGCTATGCAGTCACCACTGCTGGACCCGCCTGATAACACTGCTTAGAACTTTTAATTTGTAGTTATTTGCAAGCTTTGTAAAATTTTAAACTGCTTGGGTTGAAACAGTCCATGCTAAGGGTAGATCCTGAAACTCACAACCAGCCTCAGGCTGGAAACTGTCTAAGAACTGCACAGTGATTTTCAAGGGAGTTGTTAAACGCAGCTGTTTTCCCCCATTCTTACACTTTCTGAAGGAAGCTTTCCAATTTGGTGGTGTTTTTTGGGGTGGTTTTTTTGTTTGTTTTGGTTTGTTTGTTTGTTTTTTAAGCTATTTCCCATTCTTCAGAGCTTTGAAGAACTGTGAATGGCAAGGCAAGGACACAAGTTCGATAAAGAGCTGATGAAAACTGATTAAGTCTCTGGGATTCCTTGGGCAAGTGGGAGAAGGCCAGACCTCAGCTAGCTGAGAAATTCAGGAGGAGAAGGTTAGAATGAGGCTGCAGAGAGAGCACGGGAGGAGGCCCAACAGAGAGAAGGAGGACAGCCTTAGCTATGAAAGAAGTTCCAGAGACACAAACCAAGATGCCAAGCCAAAAATAGGGAAGACAGGGCAGAGGCCTACAAAGCAAACCCAGCTGAGCTCTGTCCTGTTGTACTGCATTAACTCAGCTCAAAGTAGGATTATATCAAGTTGGGTCCCTTTCTCCCAGTCAGTTTTTACCAGCACCCCCCAGGTATGTGCCTGGGAAGAGTCAAGTTAGGATTACAGAGATGCTCTTGTGTTAACAGCAAACTACGGTTACACACACACATGCCAGGACACCCTGTGTTAAACACAAGTTACTGTTGCACACTAAAGGTTATGAAAAATTAGAAACAAACAAAATTAACTTGATACATGGAGTTGTAGAGCACATCTGCAGAGCCCACATCTTAAGATAACTAGATGTACAAAAGGCTAAAGCGGCATTGCCCACGTCGCACTGCTTTGCACTTGCTTTGCAAGGAGCACTTGTTTTAATTCCAGCATATAAAGGCTATGGGAACACAGAAGATCCTAAATTTGGGGGATGCCAATGCAGTGATGCATTCTGGAAAGACCCAACACTTTCACTTCAACACAGAACACGAATGTTCACAGAACATGCCAGAAGGAACCAGGGCTGAGACTGTCTAAGCCACTTAGAGGACCCGGGCATCCACCTCCCTTATATTGTAAATGGATACTAAGTTTCTAAATCCTTCAGGCATCCTCAGCCTCCCACAGTACAGATTAGTCACATAAAGTCTCTTTCCTCCCTGGTCCTTTTGCACATGCCTCAGAACAGGGCTGCCATGAGGCAAAACCACCACTCACTTGTCACCAGGCAGAAACAGGCCACCAAGCACACCGTCCTTCTCCTCGCTCCGACACACATCGGAGGCCTCCGAGCTCTGGGCACTCTCAATAGCACTGTCCATGTCAGACTCATGGTGAACCTCTTGCTGTGCTAGAGTCATCGCGTCGTCATCAGGGAAGAGCTCCGACTCGCTGTAGGCGCTTTCGCTGTCCAAGTAGGCACAGTCCTGTATTTCACCACCCTGGCAAAAGAAGAATTGGGAGGCAATTCAGAACATCCTTTAAGGCAGTTAAAGGGGTACAAGAGGAACAAAACTCACTCTCTGGATGCCCTGGTAAGCAGGAGAGATACCGAATAAAAGCCATAAAAGAAAAAGCCTGACCTGCTTTACAAAGGCCAGTTCCTGCAAGGCCCTAGGATGGGCTTGCACCTTCCAGAAGGGATCAAATACTGCCTTTGACTTGGTGTCTCTCTTGTATAGGAGAGAGGGACACAACACCCAGGTATAAAATGCAGTCAGTTTTGTCTCCATTTGCTATCAAAAGGCACTTAAGAGTAATAGATATCCTCGAAGATTTTTTTATTATAAAAAGAAGCACCCTTTGTAAGAAGATAATCATGGGAACAACTCTCAGTGACTTCATGCACTGATATCATCAATCAAAAAAACCACCCAAACCAAAACCAAACCAAACAAGCCAGGTAAGTCTAACAGCTTAATCTGTCTTTGAGGATGGACAAAAATGTATAAGGTGAAAACAGAACTGGCAGGTTTTAAAACATTTATGGTAAGTCTTGGTGACAATCAAAGAGAGGAAAAAAAAAAAAAAAAACAAACAACAAACCAAACAAAACCCAAAGCCATCTGTTCCTGCTTCCTGGAATCATGTGCCTTGATTAAGTATCAACTAAAATAAGATGTCATTCTCATTACTGCAACACTTTGCTCTTGCTGTTCCCTCCCTCCCCTTCTTACCCCATGAACACTCACAATAGCCAAGACAAGCTGTTTTCTATTTGCTTGTCTCTGAGGGACAAATAAAAATTCTTAAATGAAAAAATATAGCCTAAGATTTTACTCTGTCCTTTGTTTGATGTGTAGCAACACAACGCTGCTTTGACAACTCCCATCCAGCGTGACACAACTAACTCATGACTCCAGAGCGAGTTCTGCAAATGCTCTGACTCAGAGCTCTTCTCCAAAGCTCACCTGCAAGCTCCACAGGCAGCTTTACCATTGAACTATTGCCAGCCCGTTACGACAATCACACATTTACTGGCACAAGTAATGAAGCATTTCATTCATGGATACATCTCATATTTAGGCCCAACTGTCATCTGCCCAGCTCTTTCCCCAGGAATCCCAAGGTGCTGGCAGCCTGGCACAACCACGAACACCCTTCTGCAAGCACGCTCAGTGGGACGCTGTTACAGAGGCAGCGCTGGCAGCAGCATGGCTTCACGTCATCCCCGCGGCCTCTGGGCACTCCTATGCTAGAGCCATAGAGGCTTAAATCCCCTTTTGCAGAACTAGTGACGTTCTATGCTGATGACACCAATTTTTCTCAGTGCCTTTTCCACCTCAACATGAGAAGAGTCAGCCAGATGCTGCAGCTTTTTAAGATTTGCAGAATCTGCCACTAGAAACACAGGTCTCACCTTTCATTTTTTCCTGAAATACAATTTATATGACTGAAAACTTCTAGCATGTGAAGCTTTAAGAAATTCAAAACAACCCCATCTGCTCAAACCCAGTTAACTAATGAACTCCCAAACAGTCAAAAGGACAGCTTTACCTGCAGTGTTTGAATATCTAGGTACATACTCAGAGCAGATAATCTCTCTTTTCTAGCTGAGCTTTCAACAGGTATTCCACACAGACAAGTAGTATCAGTAAAACAATTCGGCACTATACGATAATAAGCAAATGTGTATATGCCTTCCCCCACTTTTCCATGTCAGCCTTATTAAGCCTGAAACTTTCCCTAGGTACCACTCCAAGAGATGTCCGAAAGGATTTATTCTGGGTCTATGCTGTGTAGTATTTATCGAAGCCATGCTGCTTCATGCTATCAAATTTCTAGCACTAAGCCATAGTACCTTCCTCGTGGCTGCGACCCCTCATCCCCAGGGAGTGGGAGGTTTGGCAGGTCAGACACCAGCCACAGGCTGTAGCCCTGGCCTTGCTACAGCCCCAGGTTTTTCAGTGCATCATCTGACCTGCACCCTGCATCCTCATAAATAGGCAGGTATAACAACACTGTTGTTCTTTGCAAAGTACTTTGGGATGTACAAATAGACAGCAAAAACAATAAGACCTTTTCAGTAGGTATTGAAAAAGTAAAGATTGTTAAAAGCAATTAAGATGTTTCAGACGTATCCAGGAGTGTTTTGTTTATCTAACACTTCCCCAAGGTTTCCTCCCCCACGCTAAGCCCCACAAACACAGAGCTCCCGTTTCTCTTAAAAAGTTTAATGCAATAAAGCCCTGACTGCCATTATGGAATTGCACCAGCTGGTAAAAGTCTGATCCAAGGGGGGAAGAGAGACACAGAGCACACAGTGGATCCCTGAAGCAGGAATTGCAAATGAAGGGAGGAAAGGAAGGAACAACTCTTGCACAGCCCTATCCCCCAATCAGCACATCTTTTTCAGAAGTCTTAGAGAAGTGTCTGCTTAAGCAAGTTTTTATAGCAGGAAAATCTCACTGGTATTAAACAAATTAACACAAGAAAGTAAAGGTCAAGAAGAGCATGAAAGACTCCCTTTTTGTTCCCTGTAGGTAACACTACACATTTGCTTTTTCTAACAATAGCAGCCTAGGTGCTTTTAAAAAGAAGTCCATTAGCAATTAAAGGTGCAGTGCCATTTATAAAGGCTAAGGGCTCACTTTTCTTTCCTGTCACTTTCTGGCAATCTAACCTTCACATATTTACTTGTATTAGGGGACTCAGCTACAGCACAGACTGCACTGTATCCATGCTGGTCAGTACCACGTATTCTGTTTTGAAGTGTAATTGTTCTGCTCCTAAACTTTTACTTCTAAGCCCCATGAAATACAAAAAAAAAAAAAAAAAAAAAAAAAGAAAATGAGCTTTTGGAGGCAACGACCCATTGTAAGCCTGAACACCTGCTTTATAACTCACTGCAAGACTTGGAACCCCTCCTGGAAGCTGGTCTTCCCTTCTGCTGATCCCATCCTCGAGCTGTGGGGAGCTCAGGGACTGACGGGGACTGGATAAATGAAGAATGTGGGCCAGCCAAGCTCCTTTGAGGAACTCCCCCTCAGCTGCCCTCCACTTCTTCCTCACCACAGGGAAAGCGGACGCCACACAGCACACCACCTCACGGGCTGCCAGCCCCGCTCTTCTCTGCAAAACTGGCACCTACCCCACAGACCTGCACAAACAAATTGGACATTTATAAAGTACATCTCAGCTGCTCTACTGAGTACCTGGCAGCCAAATCACATGCTGAAGACCCCTGCTTGGACATACACCCAGCCCTTTTAAAGCAAGAAGCATGAAAACCAGTCCTGCCAGGGAGGCTTAGCTCCAGTGGCTGCATCATCTGCTTATTCATGCTTTTAAGTGCTCAAGGTCCACCTACAATCAGTGCTAAAGATCACTGTTTTAGCAAGGTGTACAGAACCTACAACCAGTGACCGTCACTGTGCTGAAGCCTGCGTGACTTCTCTGTGGGTAGGAACTACACACTTAGCTATTAAGCTTTAAGAGCTTAAGGGTGGGGAATCACTACACCCCCAATAATGTGGTGTTTCCAGGCACAAGAATGCCCCAACATGCAGCACAGAAATCCTGTAAAGCATGGGACTCGCATGACACAACCAAGGTGTCTCTTCAGCACCCTAGGTGAACCCAGCCTTTGGCGAAACCAGCCTTCAGTGCAAGCATCACGATTACACACTTAACAAAAGTTCTCCTTCTGCAGCCTAAATAACCAGTAGAAGAAAACAGACAAAGCACCTTTAAAGCAACTAATACAGGTTAAGAAAGCTACTACAAGAAGTCAAAATTGGGGCACATTGCTAGTAAAAAAAAAAAAAAAATACAGGCATCCACACCTTACTGACTAAAGCTATAAGGTATTTGAAGCTGTAATTGTTCAATGATCACAGTTTCTCACAGGACCATACTTTCAATGATGCCATCTAGTGCAAGCTGCTTATAGACCACACCTAAGGAAATTAAACTGCTTTAAGGAAAAAAAAATAAATAAAAAAAAGAGATAGAAAAGAAAAAGGCTGATTGTACAGCTTACCTAAACTACGAAGGACTAATTTGAGAGGTTATCTACAGTACTTTATGTACCAAATTAGAAGCTGGCAAGAACAAGTGTTATTCAGGTAGCCTTAAAAGAGCTAACTTTAGTTTAAACAGTATGTTGACATTTAGGAGACAGTTCTACCCTGAGTCATTTGTTTTCAGTGCACATGCCATTAGCTCGAACCAGTAAGAGAATGAGGTTCTGACAATCTGATTATGAATCACTGTGTTTCTCACTCTGCTAGGCAGTTCACCTCTTTGCTGGCTGAGTTGAAAGATATGAAGTTGCTGCTTATGATCTTGGAAGATTCACACACACACAAAAACCCAAACCCAAAACCCAACTAACGTTAACACCAACACAACATAGCTGTGGATAGTTTTAAAGCAGTAAGTACTTTGCACTTTATCTAATCGGATGCTCAAGATAACTCCAAGTGCTTCACAGGCAGTCACCAGACGCTTGTATAGCAACTGTTGAATATTCAGCAACAGTTTGCTCTATAGAAGCACCTGCTACCCAAAGATCCAAGGCCACTTCACAGAGACTAATGAATTCCCTTCCCCGAAAGAGACAATTGTGTGGCTGCATTGAAGCCAGATGAGTAAGCACAGGCTGCTTTGCACAGCCACCCCAAACAGAAGCAGGAGCCAGAAGACAGTGATTCCCATGGATTGCTTCTGATCTTTTCGGGGCAGAAAAGTAGCATAAGCATCAGATGGTACAGCAACACAGCTCTGCCTTGCCCTGCAGTGATCTGGCTGGGCTTTCCCAGGTTGGAAGCCATCCCTGAAATATGGACATAAAGCCGCTGAAAGCTAGTAACTTGGCTGACAGAGAGGCTACATGACATGCCTACATCAATACATTTGTGCTGAAAAGCAAGCCTTAGTTAAAATTCACTCCCATCACAGCCAAAACACCAGCACCCCTGACATTCAGGCAGTCTCCCAGTATTCCAGAGGAGACACGGAAGAAAAGAGGATCCAAGTCTCCCACCACTGGGCAATTTAATTAGCAAGAGCTGGAACCATCACACATGGCCAGAAACGAGAAATGCCACATACATGTCAGCCATGGCACTTCCCTCACCAGGATCGTGTCCCCAGCCTGCACCCACCTGGCAAGATGAATCTGCTAGCTGTGGGATAGATACAAATCTCAGTTCCTGCACCCTTCCCATGCAGCTTCTTCCCAGCAAAAGTGGAGGAAAAGTCACCTCACCACATCTGAAATGGAAGAGGTGTCACATGGAGGTATGCCAGGCTTGGCAGGCTCAAATGAAATGTTATTTTTGCACATCCATCACAGGGACAATCCAGGCTCTCATCTTTATTTAAGCAGCCACTGCATTGGAAGGCAAGTATTCTCTTAATTGCTGGATAAGGAAGAAGGGTGGGAAGCATTTCTCAGCAATGTGTTTTAGAAACACACCACTCCTCTACAAACGTTTGCATGTTTACACCAAGTAGGCTATGAAATTTTTTTAAAGCACAGATTCTCCCTCAGAGTATTTCCTTTCCTTTTCAGTTGTGAGGCAAAAGTGGGGAGACGCTGATCTACCCTTTGATCTGACTGGAAACAGGAGAAACTACGTAAGAGGAAAATGCAGAAGCACTCAGTGAGACCACACTTCTGCATCTGCATCCACGAGGAAGCAAGCGACCAACTGTCGGCTCTCACCCACGCAGCTGCAGCTGAGCACAAGGCAGAGCAGGGGCTGCCACGCACAGCAATGCAGCTTGCAGGTAGGTTGAGGGCAGAGGGAAGAAGTCAGCAAAACTGCTTCCATCTCCTGCTGCAGCACAGAAGAATATCCAATCTCCCCATATACCTGGGAGTTTAAAATCCGTCAGAGCACAAGATCAGTGTGGAGAGCTTGGTTACTTTACTAAGCTGTTCAAACAAGAAGCTATTTTAGTGGCACAGTTAATTTGTTCAATGCAATAGCTTCCTCTGTTTACTTACTCAAATATAATATTTGAAGCTCAGTTTAAGGCAAAGCTTCACACACTGCTGCGGTGGGTACTGGAAGGGACTTCAAGGGGCAAGTTTATTCCTGAAATACAAATCTAAGATTGACTGCTGGCCAGCTTTCATCCTGGAAAGCTGGTGAAGATAGCTTGCCCTCCCCAGACAGAGGGCAAGCTATGCCTGTGCTTCAGGGCTCTGCCAGCCTCCATTTCCTTTGCAAGGTAACATCCGTATCTCATACAATCGTGCAATTCAAGGACAACAGGTTTTGACTGAAAGACCAAGCTTCAGCCTCTGGGCTGCTCACACTGAACCACAGGAGCAGAGGGCACAGAGGTTCTGAAAGGCTGCTTTGTGCTTTGGATAGGAAGTTCAAACTGACGTGCCTTTTCCAAGGGCCAGCGAGGGAACGGCAGGAGTCAGGAGTGTTTACACTCTGCTACCTGTCACTTTAATTGGCCGTAATAGACATGCCAGACCTCATCATGCTCGGGGTCTAGAAAGCACTCCTTTTCACAGGTCATTGCTTACACTCTGAAAGTTTTAACATTAAAAGACTTCAGCAGACTGCTAATTTGATTCTCCAAAGAAAGGGGGTGGGGAAGGGCTCTATCCCATTACTTTGAAGTTGCATCTGGTCATTCCCTGGGCTGCTTCCCACCACTGAGCTATCATGCACTCCTCGGCCACTACTGGAGGCTCAAAGCAGGGAGCATCCCTTTGCAGAAGAAGAAAACATCCTAGTCTGCAGCATTAAGAACAAGAGAACATTCCCTTTACCTTCAGCATGGGCGGGGCCAGCACATCAGCCACAGAGTTCAGAATAAAACCCAGAATAAAAACCTTGTTCCAACACCGATCAGGGCACTTTGAGCTGGAAAACAGTTTCCATTCTCTTTCATGTACTTAAAAAAAAAAAAAAAAGAGCTGTGAAGTGGCATCGTGCTGGTACACCATGAGGATGTCACAAACGTCACTCAGAAACTCTAAAAGTGTCCACTCCAGTAAGAGCAGCAGGGATGAGACCATGTTAACTGAAAAAGTCTGGAAACATTTCTAGTGTGAAATGCTTTTGACTGTGCAAGCTGCCAGACTTCTGCAGACTGGTACCATAGCCCTTCCTGGAGTGAAGTGCTGGGACAGCCCAAAGCAGGTACTGGCTGCCACCCGCTCCTCCAGGGCAGGGCACCCAGGGCAGGGAGCCGTGGTCAACTCGGTGTTGCCTTTGCAGCATGCACAGGGGTGCTGCAGCCCTTGGTTTAAAAAAGTTGGTATACAACTGAAAAAAAAAATTATTCACGATACTTGCTTAAAAAGATCTGCACAGCAGATAATAAATGTGACATAATTAACCCTCTTGAGAAGCCTTTGCTTTGAGATGAGACAATCTATTTTTAAAGTCAGAACAGCAGTAACAGGAAGGCAGGACAGAAAATGTCAAACTCTTACTAGGGATCATTTCCTGGGATTAATGCTCAAGCCTGCCCCTGTGGGCAACGGGGCCAGTGAAGGCAGCGCTAGTATATCGCGGGCAGTAGCCTTTACCATTACATCGGCACAGACAGCTGGTGACAGAATTACGAAGATGGCTGTGCCCTGGGCGCCATACGGCCAGCCGCAGGCCCGGAGTCACAATGCTCCTCGCGCACAGGAAACACAAAGCTGCGGTTCACAGTTAAAGGTGCTGCAAAGGCACCCCGGTATAGACCAGCCTTGAGACAGAGGGTCTGAGGTAAACTCAGATTATGTTATTTTGGAGCAATACTAAAAGCGAACACCTATACCATGCTGAGGAGAGCTGGAAGCTGTTTGCAAAACAATGTCTTTATTTTAAGCCTAAAGCATCGTCCAGCACTCCCTTCTCAGTTCAGCTCCTTAATTAGCCAAGTCTGTAAGTTACAAGATGCTCTTTGCAACTGGTGTTTGCTGCTCAGGAGACAGCTGAGCTCACTAACTTGTTTTCCTTGACAAGCCTCAAGGTCACTCAGTCGGGGACTCAAGTAAATAGCAAAAAACTTGCATTGTACTTGCCCGTGGGTGCTGCAGGCACATGGGTGAAGAGGTCCTTGAGCAGACTTAGAGCTGCTCCAGACCACGGCTGGGTGAGGAGAAGGATGCTCCTGGTACCTCCGGGAGTAGGCACAAACAGCATGAAGAAGAGGAAGAAACTGTCCCAGGCAGGAACAGTTCTGCCTATGTCTAAGGTAATTATTTACAGGCGCCCTGGTCAAACTCCCTTCCCCCAAAGAATTTTGAAGCTATAATATCTGCATTTCTTTTCTATCCTACTGCAAGTCTGGCCTCCAGCAAACACAAGGAAATAAAGACATTTAAAGAAAAACAAAATAAGATTTTTGCCTCACAAATCATATTTCTGTCTTCCCACCCACCCGGGTTAGATTACACTGCAGTCTCCAGAGGGGAGGAACGATTGGGGAATGCGAGCAATTTCAGACCCCAAGAGGTAGAGAAACATCTCGACTTTCCTCAGCACAGTAAGAAATCCAGCCATGCTTAATGATGAGTAGCTTACATTGGCAAGCAGAGGGAAAGCATTAAAGATGTGGCTTTGCTCTAGTTTATACGGAAACACTTCCCAGAGCTTATTGGTCAGTCTGAACGCAGACAAGCCTAAAATCTAATTTATTCATGTTTAAGAAATACTGAAGTAGCTCTGAAGAGCTCTTCATTAGGAGGAGGAAGGAGTTCCAGCACCTTGGCTGCTCTTCAGCTGGTGGCTGGGCACACCACAGGTTAAGGTGTCTCTACTGCAGGAATAACTGGAATTGCAGCCTTTATCCAGCAAAGTTTGCAAGCACTGAATTTTAAAAATTTTCAGTCTACTCATCTATTTATAAAAGGCATTTTATTTATTTTTTTAAAGAAAGGCTCTCACATACCTGGTTTTTTAGTTTCTTACAATGAAGTGAAACCACTTATTTGTAGAAGGGCTTCCCTTTATTATTTCTTGAAGTCTGCCAAGCACATCATAGCACTCAGCACATGACAAACACAAACTAAGAACCCAGTGATCATAAACTCTGGCACATTCAGAAGACTGTGTTTTTTCACTTATATGGTAAACTACAAAACATGCCTTGTTTTAGAGTTTATAGCTATGTGTAGGCAGGAGATATTTCTGCCCTTGAACCTGCACAGACAAAACAGACAGGGACCAAGTAGAAATCATTTATAACAACAATAGTTTGCACACTGAAAATAGGTTCAAAACATAGCCATATCTAGAGACCCCTACTACTAGCCAGCAGGATTAGCTGTGACACAGTGCTCAAAGCAGTGTTCTTCGTTGTCAGAAAGCACTTACAGAACCTGTCTTATGTTCAGTGCAGCAATCAACCTAAATGACTATGGAAAGAACAAAAGGAATTAAATTATTATGCTGCAATTCAGAATTTAGGGGGTCAGCTACCCAAACATGGTGAGCATTTGAGAATATTAAAGTCTGGATAATAGTTAACTCAGCAGCAACCCATGCTAAGTTTTATAACTGTTTAAAATATTTCAGTAGGACCCTGTATTCAAAAGACTGAACGAGTTCAGATCAAGGTATGCTCAACACATGTAACAGGACTGGTTAATTAATAACCAAAGTAAAGCTATTCCATTCCCCTTGCTATTTTGGCATGCAAAGTGCTGTGTTTTGCTGCCTTTGCACATGGCTAAGAACCCCCAAACACTGTGGCGGTAAGAGCCCTAACAAGGCAACCACAGCTGAGAAACATTTGCACATCAGGTAGCTTCTGGGAGATTTGCTGCTGTTTGCAGTAATTCTTCAAATACTAAAGTTAAAAGAAGCCTATTAAAATATGTTTTAAAACTGCTTGAAGGCTACCACATCTAGCAACAGGAACAGCTCCAGCTCCTCTCAATTTGGGCAGATGCTGCCAAACAGCCACTAGAAATTCCACAATCTCCTCCTGTACTCAGTTGTGTGAATAATATTCCACACTACTGTACATATCTGGTGGTGACACCATGCTATTCCCCTCTCCCCAGAAATCAGAAGGGCCACAGGCAGAAAATCACCCATATCTCCAACAAGTTCACTTCTTACCTAGAACCAAGAAATTAGGGAATTTCCAATTAGGGAAGGGCAATCCAGTCCCATCACTGGGGAGCAACCCCACATTCAGCACACCATCTGACTAGTAAGACTATTTTTAACAGGAGCAGCTATGATAACATATCAAAAAGGGACCAAACGAATCACAAATTATACTGGCATAAGAGCATGAATACAGGTACCATGTTCAGGGAACCTATTCTGAACCTATTTCCGAAGCGATTTCTCATCTGTCCCTCCTCCTTAACATCAGTAGTTAAACTGGACAAACAACATGAGGTTTTTTCAGATAAATTGTTATTTGCGCCCCCAAAGTCATTAACCTTATAATTCTGCTGGAACGAAGATTATTCCCGCTATCAAAGCAGCAACATTAAACTGCCACCCAAAAACCAGCACTGGCAAGGCACAGGGCGAGGACAGCGTTTGCCTGCACCAGGATTGCTGCTGTAGTGTGTAAGAGAAAAGCACAATTGCCCGTCTCCTTTTTGGAGACAAACAACTCCAGACCAAGAACTATTAACATCTCCTACGCTCCCACCCCTGAATGCTTCAGAGGAAGAGCTCTGCTGTGAACCACCACCTTACTCTGCCAAGCACATACAGCACAGGCCCAACGCTACTCTATTAAATACATCAGTGGCAGTACCACTTTGCCAACTGCACGAGGGCAACGCAGGTCCCACGCGAGGGCTGCAGACGAGACCTGAGGTTACAGAACAGACTGTCCTGACAGCCACATCTAGCTGCAAATCATTTTCTTCCTGGCTATGTCACCAGCATCCTAGAGCCAGCAAAAGCATTCAGAACTGTGGCTGGGTATTAAAAACATTCAACAATAAGTAATGGCAAACCAAACACATCTCCAGTGCCACAGAAAGTAATTACAGAACAAGCCTTTTGCCTGCATTCACCTTTAAAAAGTACTCTTCTTCTCCTCCTCCTCCGCTTTTAAAGATTTAAAGCCCAGATACTCGGGCGTCTCCAGGTGACAGACCCGAGTGCTACACAGGAAGACACCCCCTTCTTCCCCGACACCCCCATTTCACCATGCCCGGCTGCCAACACAGCCACACACGCTTTCGCGTGTTCCCCATATTAGAGCATTGCCAGAGCCTTCCAGGAGCTGCTCACTTCCACGGCGAGTCCAACCCTTCACGTACATGACTCTGAAGTGAAAAACACCTCCTTAGGCAAACAAGAAAGGGGAAAAAAAAAAAAAATCCACAACCCAGCACGATTTCCTGCATTTCAAAACGCTCCGTGCAATCACGAAAACGCAGATACCGCAGCAGCAAAGTCACAAAGATGCTCTTTCCCCCGTCTCGACCCTACACAGCACCAAACCCGCGAGTCCGGGGGAATTCCGTCTAGTTGCCAACGTCTGTGGGTGTCTTGTGTGTGCGTGGGTGGCGAGGGGCAGGTGGAGTGGCCTCACGGATCCCCCTTCCCTCACGCCGCAGGCCCGGGGCGGGCTCCCGCTCTGCCCCGGAGGG